>JADANM010005856.1:6407277-6441681 GCA_026213755.1 Eurema hecabe | reverse complement strand
GCAATGATCCTAAACTCGAAGTCGGCCTTCTCGCTGAGGTTGAGCGCTGTGAAGCTGGTGTCCAGCACGTTGTAGTCGTTGCACTTGACCCACACCGAGCTGCTGAGCTCGCGCCGCTCTATTATGTAGCCTGTTATACGGGATCCTGGGGGGAGGGGGGTACATTAATAATAACATTAAATTACTGTATTTGCAGTAACTTTAGTAAAAAATATATTTATGAATTCTTTTATAAAGGGTAATCATTGCAATACCCTAAAATAAAAGCTATGTTACAGATGACCGGTAATGACAGTGACTGAACCGATATTTAGCTCCCAACGGTTCGATGTCGAGAAATTGTATGTCTCTAAAAAAAACTGAAGTAGATTTAATTCAGAAAATTTGGAGCATGCATACCGATAATAATCTACGGTTTCAGATTTCGGACTTAAGTTGAGAAAAATGGTGAAAAAACTTTTTTCACCTCATCTAAACATCCAATAACTGTTTTTTATGAAAAGTCGAATTTTACTTTTGGTCCAAACTTTCCAACAAAGGAATTCCAGCTAGTACTCACCGCCGTCGCTAGCGGGCGCGTCCCAGGCCACGTCCACGTAGTTCCTGCCCACGCGCAGCACGCGCGGCGCGCGCGGCGGGGCGGGCGGGCCGGCGCGCGCGCGCACCTTGAAGGGCTGCGACGACGCGGAGTACTTGCTGAACCCAGCTGCGTTCTTGGCGCGCACGCGGAACTCGTACTCGTGGCCCGGCTCCAGGTTGTATGCCTGGTGATATAGACCGTTTTTAGCTTCATGTTTCTGTTTAGTCATTACTTAGTATAAAGAAATTGTCCTCCAACTTATAAGCCTAGTACCATAGACCGTAGCACAATATTCCTTTACCTATACAATTGCTTATATACTGTTTCAATTACATACTAAATAATGATATCGTCATTTTGAATATATATAAAACTATTAAATTAACATCAGAAATTTGAAACATGGCTAGAGAAAGAAATGAAATACTTAAAACTAGTATAAAATTATAATGCTTTATCGTGTTATTAACACACTTGTCATAAACTGTTCTTAATCATTCCACTTAACAATCCCTTTATAGTAAACATTAAATTTATTCCCAACCTTTTTTTACTGACATAGACAATAGTTGTATAACCCCAATTTTTATAATTTAAAAAAATGCCAGATACACGTTTTCTTTTTATTAGGGGCATCTGCCATCACAGAGTATTATATCCTCCCGGAATATAGTCCGGGATTCTTTTTTCAGAGTTTCTAATACATATAAGAGATACATCGTTCCAACCGTACCTGATAGGTACAATCCTTGACCAGATAGTCAGCGGCTGCCCAGACAGCATCGCGCAGGTCGCGGAACTCGAGCCGGTAGCCCTGGATGCGCGCGCCACCGTCCGAGCGGGGACGGTCCCACACCACTGTGCCGGTGGAGCCGTCCCATTCGACCACGCGCGGGACGCCCGGCGCGTCTGGTACCGTGAACGGGAACTGGACAAAGAGAAATTAAATACATTATTATATAATCCGAAAGAAAGAAGGATTAATTCCAGAGCACATTCAATAAAACAATACACAGATAGGGAAAGAGAAAAAGAAAACGTTGCTCCATGATCACCACTCGGCATGTGAACAAACCCAACGCTGATTTTCAGAATGTATCGCTTTTTAAAAACACTACATATTTTGTAATTATTGTAAGTAAAAAATAAATAGGGTTATATAATATATCATCTAAAATACCCTACTTCTATAGTTACTATACTATAGATTGATATTATTAATTTTAATTACAATGAAATGGTTGAAATGTAAATAAAAAATAATTAGTTCAATATTTTGATATTACCTTTATTTATAACGTAATCTTATTTTTTTTAATATGAGGTCAGAATTGTATTGTAAAATAATTCTTACAAAAAATAGTCCAAGGAAAAAAATATTGGCAAACCTTAAAAATTCAATTTTTTTTATATTAACTATGCTGTGCTTTTTGTAGCGTAAAATATTTGTAAATAAAACCTTTATGCATTATGAATATACATACCTTGGCAGTTACATGGTCGTCCATGGTCAGTGGTTCCGAGACTCCGTACTGGTTCTCAGCGCGAACTCGGAACAGGTACTTGCGGTTCGGTTCCAGACCCATCACATTGTAGTGGGTGTTGCGGACGAACGATGAGATCTTTGACCATACCTGGAATAATATATTTCATTAGATTTTTAACCGACTTCAAGAAAGGAGGAAGGTTTCTCAATTCGAGCGTTTCGCCAATATTGTTCTTTTTTTTTGTTACTAAATTTATACTTTGTAGTGTTACTTCTTGATGGGACTGAAATTTGTATTTTGGAAAGAAAACACTTATCTTAATCTTTAGATTTAGAATATTAAACTACACAGACAATACAAAGCTACATGTAGTTAATATTGAAACAGAATTTTATCGGATCTTGCTCATCTATATTTATGAACATTTTAACCATTTTATTTAGTCTTTTTATTTTTATAATTTTTGACGATATCTCAGTCTGTGTCTTGGATCCTAAGAGCTCCTAAAGACTAGAAAAAGTGAAAATCTATAAAAAAATACTCACTCCAGTATTATCCATTTTCTCGACGATGTAGTTGGTGATGGGTGAACCGCCATCATCCAACGGCGCTTTCCAGGACACCGTGCAGGTGTCGGGGGTGATGTCTGATGCTTCCATGGGACCTACTGGTGGTGATGGTCTATCTACCACTAGGACCTATTGAAGGACATCCGATTTTCATTTAATTTGCAAAAATGTTAAAAATTGTATATTTTGAGTAGGTAAATTTATATTACTTCTAAGAATAGTAATAATTAAATACTGTACAAATTTTATGAATAACATTAACTATAGTATACATAGGTAGTAAAGTCTTTGAAATATTATATCGTCACGTTTGTACCAGACTCGACATGCAGTTTTACGAATCTAAGCAAACATTCTTAAAATAATAATAAAACTCAAAACAATAATTTTAACACAGCGCCCTCTGATCCAACGCTAAGCAAAGCTAGCTAAGCGTTATGACTAGATTACATATTGTATATATACAGTCTTTGTAAAGATATTTTTCAATGTGGGGGTCGAAACCACAACCCTTGGCACAGAAGACAGTTGCGTTACCACTGCTATTTATATTTATAATTCTAATATTATGTTACTCACCCTGCAAGTGCCACTGTCAGATCCTTCGCTGTTCAGAAGCTTCACGGTATAGGAGCCGGTGTCCGACCGCTTGGCGCTCGAGTTGATGAACACCGTGTCGATGTCCGACGTGATGAACCTGATGCGGTGGTCGGGGAACACCTCGTCGTTGTTCACTATCCAAGACACCTGGAAACGGGTGGTGATGAGTGAGGAGTTTATTGAAATGTTTAGAAATATGTAGAAAAATATATTAATTACTTGTCATAATACAACAGGGTCTATACAATAGAAAGAGTTTATTGTAACTCGAATACCGTTATGAACAGTTTTTTGGAAATTTTTGTATCTAATAGTAAAACGTTATATAACAAATTCCTTCGAGCGTTAATAAGAGGAAAGGAATTCGTAACTGGCAATTTTGATTATTCCAACTAATTTATATTAATTTGATTATAAAGTAGGGGAGAAATATACATTTAGATAAGAAGGAAAAATGAAAATTACCTTTGGCCTGGGGTTGCCAGTGAACGGCACTGTGATCTTGATTTCTTCACCCGCAATAACGGTGATATCTCTAAGGCTGAGGTCGCTGGTGATGCGCGGCGCGTTGGGCGGCGCGCACGCCCTGATGGCGTCGGAGCTGGCAGAGTACGGCCCTTGACCGGCCGCGTTAACTGCAGCTACGCGGAACTCGTACTCGTGGTTCTCGATCAAGCCCGTCACCTTGTAAGTCGTGTCTGGAATGTGTGCGTGCGACGCCTTCGTCCATTTATCCTCGGTGATCAATCTCTTTTCGAGAATATAACCAGTGATAGGGGAACCGCCGTCGTGACGTGGCTTCGTCCATGTCACTGTGATGGAAGACTCCGTTGTTTCCACTGATCGAGGAGCTCCAGGCGCGCCCGGCGGGTCGAATGGATGTCTGGCTCTGATAGGTTCTAATGTCTGAGCCGGTTCAGACTGGCCGTACTGATTCTCGGCCATGACGCGGAACTCGTAACTTCTGCCAACCGATAAGTTCTTCACGCGTAAGAACGGTGTGGTGACGTAGCCGGACACTTTGGTCCAGGTCGGTGTGCGAGCTTCGCGCTTCTCGACGACGTAGTTAGTGATCTCACCGCCGCCGTTGTCTTTGGGCGGGTTCCAGTACAGCGTGAGAGCTTCACCCTCGAATTCGTCCGCGCGGAGGTTCTCTGGCTTTCCAGGTACGTCCAAAACGCGCACGTTAATAGTGGCCGTGTCGTATCCAGATGGATTACGTAATTGCAGGCGGTATTGTCCGCCGTCTGTTCTCTTGGCGTTCTTGACGACGAGTGAAGCAGAGTCTGGTGTGATCTTCTGGAATATTCTAGAATCTCCTTCGACGTCGAGGAGGTTATCGTCGGCGAACCATTGTGCAGTGGGCTGAGGATAACCAGTGTAAGGCACGTGGATGGAAAAGTCTTCTCCGGCGCGTACTGTGATATCGCGCACACCACCGAGATCCATGCAAGGTTTGTTAGGTTGTTCAGCAATAATAATGTCCGATGTTGGTTTACTGGGCTCAGATTTGCCGACATCGTTGACAGCGATAACTCTGAATTGGTATTCTTCTCCTTCTTTGAGGTTAGGAACAGTGTGTACGAGACTCGGAATAGGTTCGTCATTGACGTTTTTCCAGTCCTTATCGCCTTTGCCCTTCTGTTGGACGATGTAACCCTTGATCTTAGATCCACCATCAGACTTAGGTGGTCTCCAGGATAGCGTGACTGAGTCTTTGGTGACTCTGTCAGGTTTGGGTGCCTCTGGAGCGGTTGGTTTACGTCTCTGTGTTTCAGCAACGATAGATTCTGTCGGTTTGCTTGGTTTACCAGGACCGGCTTCGTTAACTGCGATAACGCGGAATTCGTATCGGTTGCCTTCACGCAAGTCCTGGACAGTGTAGCATGTGTTGGGTGTGGGGTAGTTGTTGACTCTAAGCCATTCGCCTCCACGTTCCCTCTTCTCAACATAGTAGCCAGTGATAGGCTTGCCTCCAGTATTCGTTGGCGGCTCCCATTCGAGAGAGCAGCTGTTTGCACTGTAGCCTGTAATTCTTGGCGTATCTGGTGCATCTGGAGGGTCGTATGGAGATTTCGCAACAATAGGCTTGCTCTCCAATGGCTCAGAGATACCGTACAAGTTTTCAGCGCGTACCCTGAACACGTATTTCTTTCCTTCTGTCAAGTTCTTAACGTTAAACGAGCATTTAGGACAGAAGCCAGCTACTGTACGCCAGTCGTTGACACCGAATTCTGCCAATTCGACGATGTAGCCAGTAATCTCGCTGCCACCATCGTCTGTCGGTGGATGCCATGTGAGGCTCATAGTGTCGTGAGTAACTGGCGTGCAAGACAGTGGACCCTTTGGTGGTCCAGGCTTGTCGACAACGATAACTTCAATATCAGCTGAATCTTTGCCATGTTCATTCGATGCAGTAATAGTGTATTTGCCAGCATCGTCTCTAGTAGATTTCTCAATGCAAAGTTTAGTAACATCTGATGTGGTTTCAGATGCAAGTCTATGTGAGGGAACAAGTGGAATGGATCCCTTGGTCCAGGAAATGGTGGGCGTGGGCGCACCGGCGATAGGAATGTTGACGTTAATAGGTTCACCGGCGCGAACCTTAATCTTGCGGCCAATTAAGTGGTCCAAGCTCAATTTAGGTGCCTCCTTCATTGGCTTAGCAATGAACACGTTAGATTCATCTGAAGGCTGGCCGGCCCCAGCCGCGTTAACAGCAGACACTCTGTATTCATATTGATGGCCTTCTTGCACTCTCTCATCCTTGAATTCACTAGTTCTAACAGGCTCCCTGTTCACCTTGATCCAGCGGCCCGTGGCTTTATCTCTTCTTTCGATGTCGTAACCGATAATGCTGGATCCACCGTTCGAAATCGGTGATGACCATTTGATTTTAATATGATCTTTGTCTGCGGAAACGAGCTCAGGCTTGCCAGGTTTGCCAGGTACGGTGTATTGGTTTTTGGCGACAACTGGCTTGTCTGAAACTAAGGGTTCTGAACGACCCTGTAAGTTTTCTGCGAATACTCTGAATTCGTATTTAGTGCCTTCAGCGAGGCGCGGCACTGTGGCGTGCGTGTTGCGCGGGTTGACGTATGTCACAGCTGGCACCCAGCCGCCGCCGTGCGTCAAATCTCTCTTCTCAATGACGTAAGCAGTAAGCTCACTACCACCGTTATCTTTAGGTGGTCTCCACGAGATGGTGACCGACTGTGCGGTGATTTCTTCATATTCAAACGCCGGCTGCGGTGGGCCAGGTACATCGAGGACTATCAACTCGAAGCTGCCTTCATCTGAACCAGAATCATTCTTCAAGGACAGGTGGTATTTACCAGCGTCTGACCTCTTGCAATTGACGGTGTGCACAATAGTGTGGTGACCGACGGATGTAACAGTCGTTCTTTCATTAGTGACCACTGGTTTGCCGTCACATGTCCATTTAACTTCGGGGAATGGCTCACCGATGAAGTCGACGTCCATGTGGAATATAAGACCTGCCTTAATAGTAATTTCTTTAAGAGGTGTAAGAATCTTTGGTGCGACGAATCTGTCTTTAGCCGTGATAATGTCTGACGGCTCGCTGGGCTCAGATTGTCCAGCTTGATTAACGGCGATCACTCTGAATTCATAATCTTGTCCTTCGACTAAATCAGGCACTGTAGCCTTGTTCTTGCTGGGTGGAACGTGAGCAGCGTTGACCCAGTAGGGGCTGCCCTTTTCTTTCTTTTGGATAATATAGCCAGTGATAGGTGAACCTCCATCGGATTTAGGTGGAGTCCATTCCAAGTCGACATGGTTCTTGCTCCAGTCGGTAGCTTGAGGCTTGCCAGGAGCAGACGGTTCGTCAAACTCGTTCTTCGCTACAATAGCGCGGTCTAATTCAAGCGGCTCAGATTGGCCGATGGCGTTAACAGCGCTTACTCTGAACAAGTATTCCTTCTTGTGAATCAATCTTGTCACTTGGTGCGATAAGAAGGTACTCATACCAGCATCTGACCACGTACCACGGGACAGATCCATCTTTTCGATAACATAATGCAATATTGGAGAACCACCATCGTCGAGTGGCACCTTCCAAGATAGAGAGCATGAATCTTTGGTAATGTCCGAGACGACCAGAGGCTTTTCTGGCCTCGAAGGCTTATCTAAAACGGTGACCTGAGCTGATGCTGAGCAGACTCCGAGGTCATTCTTGAGGGTCAGTTTGTATATGCCTCCATCGCCGCGAACAGAGAACGGAATGTCTAGAATGACCCTGTTGTGTAGTACTTGTATGTCGATTCGGTCAGACGGCTGTACTGTCTTTCCGTTGATCTGCCATTCAACAGTCGGTTTGGGCGATGCCTCTACGGGGATCTCGTACTGAATTCTCTGTCCTGCTTTAACAGTCTTGTCAGCGAGAAGCGTTTTGTCGAACGTTGGTGCACAGAATCGCGCCTTAGCAACTTGTGGTGTAGACGCGTCGCTAGGTTCACCGTTTCCGGCTTTGTTAACCGCGATAATTCTGAACTCGTACTCTTCTCCCTCTTGCAAGCCTGGCACAGTGGCAGTCGTCTTGTTTCCTGGTACTTGAGCGGCGACCTCCCAAGGGCCGTACTTCTTTCTCGCTTCGATAATATAGCCAGTGATGGGAGAACCACCGTCCTTCTTAGGCGGCACCCATTCGAGGTCCATGTGGTCTTTGTCCCAGTCCTTGACGACAGGCGTGCCAGGTTTGTCTGGGGTGCCGTAGGGATCTTTAGCGGTGATCGGCTCCTGGCCGACCAATGGCTGAGATTCCCCTTGCTTGTTGACGGCGCGGACGCGGAAGTTGTAGTCGTGGCCTTCGATGAGGTGGTCGATGCGGATGTAGCAGCTCTGGACCTCTCCGGCTGGAATCCAGCGAAGATTTTCTTGGTCCATCTTTTCGACCACATAGTGCGTGATCTCGCAGCCGCCGTCATCTCTAGGCGGTCTCCATCTTAGAGTGCAGCCCGACTTCGTAATATCGTCCGCACGCAACGGTCCTTCCGGCGGCGAAGGTACATCCATAACCACGATTTTGACTGTGGCAGAATCTGTGCCATTAATGTTCTTGGCTTTGAGCGTGTAAACGCCTGTGTCGGCGCGCTTGGCGTCCACCACTCTGATCTTGGTGGAATGGCTGTCGTTGACGATTTTGACTCTGTCAGAGTTGAAGACGAGGTTGTCCTCGTGGAGCCACTCCTTGGTGGGTTCAGGTTCTCCGGCGACGGGCACGTCCAGCTCGAAGTTCTGTCCGACCTTGACCTTGATGTCGAACATGAAGTTCCTGTCGATCTTGGGCGCGAGGTTCTTGGGGCGCGCGGTGTGCGGCGCGGTGCCGTCGCTCGGCTCGCCCTTGCCGGCCTTGTTGACCGCGCGGACGCGGAACTCGTACGTATTGCCTTCGATGAGGTCTGGTACTTTTCCGGTTGTGACGTCACCTTCGATCTGAAATAATACACTTAGTTAGACTTTCGCATTTAATATTACCTTTCAATTGAAAGTAATGAACACGTTCGAGTTTAATAATTCAATTTTTTTATTTAAGTTCATTTCGTTACTTTGTTATGCTAAAAAACGGTTTAAATTTTACTCAAATTAAATTTTAAAACTTTAATTCCCCTGCCATACCTGAGCACACTCCTCCCAATCCGGCGCAAAGCGGTCCTTCTTCTCAATCACGTATCCAGTGATGGGCGCGCCGCCGTCGCTCTCCGGCCTGGTCCACTCCAGCTCCACGAAGTCCCGGTCGAAGTCCTTGACGCGAGGAGTTCCGGGCTTGCCGGCCACGTCGAATGGATTCTTCGCTTCGGTCGCGTGGGGCGTGGTCAGAGGCTCTGACTTGCCTTGCCTGTAAAAGTTTTAATTGAATGCTAAATACTGATATTATTAAAAAAATGAAAGGGATATATTACAAATGAGTTCAGATAAATTTACTTATTGATTTATCTAAGGGCTAGATATTCGGTTTAAGATGCTTATTTTGATTTTTACATAACTTCAGGATTGTTCATGCGTTTGAATATAACATTGATAACCATAATAAGGGAGCTCTGAGGTTCAGTTTAAGACAGGGTCAGAAATCAGAGACATATTATGTTTTATGACTAACCTGTTAACAGCCCGAACTCTGAACTTGTACTTGTGTCCGGGAGTTAACCCGTCGACGGCCAGGTTGGTGGTAGGTCCGTCGGTCTCGCCCGCGGTCACCCATCTACCAGTGGCCTCGTCCATCCTCTCCACCACGTATTTGTCGATGGGCTGACCACCGTCATCGGCTGGCGGGTTCCATGAGAGTTTCGCGCCGTTTGCGTGTACGTCTGATACCTGGAATATATAAATATAATACATTGAAGAATGAAGAAAGAAAATTAATAGCGATTGTATTTTAGAAAAATGTTCTAAAGTTCATAAGTTCTAAAGTTCTAAAGTGGAAAAGTTCATAAGTTCAAAAGTTCAAAAGTTCAAAAATTCTAAAAGTTCAAAGGTGCAAAAGTCCAAGTCCAAGTCCAAGTCCATGTCCAAGCACAAGTCCAAAGTCAAAGTTAGTCACAATCAAAACGATATCAACAGCTAAACTTACCTTAAGAGGACCTCCAGGCGGGCTCGGTACATCGAGCACAATAACCTCGACTTCAGCAACGTCTTTCCCGTTGCTGTTCTCAGCGGTGATGGTGTATCTGCCACTGTCCGACCGCCGCGCCGACTTGCACGTGATCTTCGTGTTGTAGTCGGAGTGCTGCACTTTGACGTCACCGCCAGATTTGACCTCCTTCTTGCCGAGGAACCATTTGGTTTCGGGCATTGGTTCACCGGACACCTGGAGGAGACAAGTGATAATTAATAAACTATATAATCAACTGATTTCGTATTATAATCTATACTGATCGTAATGCAGTGGACAAAGCAGATAGTGCGGCTGCAACGACATGTCTGTATTGATCTATATTTTTAGTTTTGGCGTTCATAAATATCACAATGTGATTTAAGTGAATAAATTATTTTCATTTTCATTTTCACTATCATGTTAAGGTCCGATCAAATTTTACTTTTTTTATACTATGAAGTTGTGAGACGAGCTATACCCAATCCTGATGGTAAGAGCAACGCCAGCCTATAACCAATATAGTGCTACCCGGAACTGCTCTAAAGCCCAACTCCGGGCAGGGGCGCACTACACCGACGCTCCCCACTTTGAGTCATCAGATGTTAAGATTCATTAGACCACTAATCTTGCTGGCTCCAGTGACCTTCAGACTATGTAACTTCTTGGAACTATATTTTTTGTAGAGGATGATCACCGTGGAAGACTTGAAGCTGCTGTTCATTAGTCTATCACCATGTAGCTCTTACCTTGACGTCGAACGCGAACTTCTGTCCAACCTTGATCTTGACATCGATGAGGTTGGTGCGGTCGATCTTCGGCGCCATGTTGCGGGGCTTCGCCACTATTGGGTGCGTGCTGTCGCTGGGGACTCCAGGCCCGGCTTTGTTCACGGCGCGTACTCTGTTTATGGTGAATATATTGTTTTTAACATAGGGGGCAAACGAGCAGGCGAGCCACCTGATGGAACGTGGTCATCGCTGGCTATGAACACTCGCGGAGCTTGACATGGAGATGAAGTTACGTATATGTTGTTATGTATTTATTATATATTTTTTTTTATAGTCAAATGGCTTTTCCTTAGGGCTACAATTATCTGAAGCTTATAGCCCAGCCATTATGCAGCTGTAGATATTTATTTTTATTATTATGGGCTTTTTTCTTTAAGTGCTTTTTGTTTATTAAAACTCGAATACTTAAATGCAAATATAATAATTTAAGTACGTGTCAAATTACATTTGGCATTGATAGTTTTCTTTAAACATGTATCAAAATCGATTTGGAACCTATATAAAGCTACTTCAATAGAATATTCTTCTAGAACATTCATAATTAATTACATATTTCCAATAAAATTCATGACGTCATAATATAAACTTCTAGAACATTCCCCAACTAACCTGAACTCATAAGTCTGTCCCTCGATGAGGTCCGGTACGGTGCAGGTGGTCTTATCAGCGGGCACTTCTAGAGCCTTCTCCCAGTTGCCGAACTTGTCCTTCTTCTCCACGATGTAACCCTCGATGGGAGCACCACCGTCTTCGCGGGGTGGTGACCATTTGAGGTCCACGTGGTCTTTGTCCCAATCCGTGACTGAGGGTGTGCCTGGTGCACCTAGGGTTGAAAATAATAATAAGAGTAATGAGGTGGCGTCTGATCATTGATACGAAAGACGGTTTTTATTTATGATATTACTGCAAAGCTTCTAATATATTCTATGGAAAGTATTATCACCTACACTATTAAAAGAATAGCCAAGTGTTGCTTATTGCGAAACTCATGAAACAGATTTCTAAATTTATATTTGTACAATATTTCGTATACCACGGAGATGGTTCTAACATAAAAAAAGCTAGGGTATAAGTTTATGGGAAGGATAAATATAGTGTGAACGAAGTCATGTGGGAAAGGTTAGTATTTTATAACATTTCTACTGGAATTGATAAATAAGTTGGAATTAAAATATTGTAATTTAATTTAAAAAAAATCCATACCAGGTTCATCAAACGGATTCTTCGCTACGATGCTGGTCTCCGATACCAACGGTTCCGACTCGCCTTCCGAGTTGACAGCAGATACCCTGAACTTGTACTCCTTGCCAGGAGTCAGGCCGGTAACGTCACATTCTGGAAAAATTGTGTCATTAATAGCTTTTGCTTGTATCGGTGGTGCTATTTTATTAATAACTGGTGGGTAACTTATTAAGTTATGGTTTTAGGGCATATGACTTTTATATCTCATAGAATTGCCGTCAAATAGCACCTCCATTTTATACAGGGGAAATACTCATGCGATAATCATGGGTATTGGCGAAAGTGTTTCGTATTACCACAGCGGACTGTCACAGGAACCTTATATCTCGTTTTATCAGGCACTGCGCCTGCGCAGTTGGCTGCCTTAAAATTCATACTTCTTGATTTTTTTGAGCCCCAATAAATTCTTCATTTATTCAACACGTGACAATCAATTTTTAGTAACATCTTTTCAGAAAGCATTATCGCTTTCAACCTTATTATTTGAAAGCAATCCCTTCCAGGCAACCTTGGCACGCAATAAGGTAAGGTACTCACTGGGCTCGTCGGACCGGGCGCAGGGCACCCAGACCCCTGTCTCGGTGTCCAGCTTGTCAACCTGGTAGTACTCGATGGGGGCGCCACCGTCGTCCTTCGGCCGCTTCCATTTGAGCGTCGCTCCGTCTTTGTGTACGTCCGATATCTGTAGAAAGAGAGAGAGATATATTTTATTTATTATGGCAACATTTGGATGTTATCCTACTTCATTGTTATTACATAGTATAAAATAGTCACTTTCTTCTGTTTGGTTTTAAACTCAACGCAACCCAATTTAATGTGGTTATTTATATTATATTATCTTTTTTATTTTAAAAGATCAACTGTCAGAATTACTTCATGATTATTCTCTGTAGAAACTTCCTTCCAAACCGGTGTAAAATAATTCGTTTTGTTATACTATGACGATTCAAAATTATTTCTTGTGTAGCGTAGTTGGATAAAGATATGACTATGACAAACCCTCACAATGTTTCGTAGGTATAGGCTTTATAAAGTAACACTTATGAATATTATTGATAACAAGCTGTGCCCGCGACTTCGCCCGCGTAGAAAAGTGACTTTGGGCAGAATTTTTGAAAATGCCTAACCCGCGCCAACAAACGTTCAGCAAGTTCAACGTGATTCTTTAAATTGCCTAACTTTTTTATTTATCAACCGATTGACATGAATTAAACACTAAATGTTAAGTGAAGCTTACCACAATATGTCATTGAAAACCCCATCTAGATAGGATAAGCCGTTTCTGAGATTAGCATGCACAAACAAACAGACAAACAGACAAAAATTGCAAAAATAATTGTTTTGGGTTCTACTGCGTTAATAATGGTCTCATATAATATTTTTTCTTATATATCTTCCATGTACAGACAGCGACTCGTTACATTTTTATTATATGTATAGATATAGATAAAAATCTTCAAAATCTCACCTGCAACGGTCCCTCGGGCTTCATAGGCTTATCCGTGACCAGAACGTTGATGGTGACCGTGTCCTTGCCGCTGGAGTTGACCGCGCTGACCGTGTACTCGCCGGAGTCGTCCCGCCGGACCGGCCGGACGACCAGCTTGGTGAAGTACTCCGGCGAGTCTATTGTTACCGCCTTTGACGGACGGAGCGGCATGTTTTGGTATCTGGAAGTGTTTATGTTTTAAAATATTAGACGTAGAGTCAACGAATTACATATATTTTACATCGATTTGTGGGAACCAGACGAAAAAACTTAAACTACAAGTACATTACTATAAGAATGGACCGGCACACCTTTGACATTTACAAATAATAATAATTTTCAAGTGCCAAATGTTCCACTCTTTCTTTCTTCTTCTCTTTCTTAAAGTGCCTTTAAAATATTTTTAACTTTACACAGCTAGTCTACACTTAAATTATAAAGAGGAAAAGATTTATATTTTTAAATGTAACGAAAAGCCCCAAAAGTACTGGACCGATTTTGATAATTCTTTTTTTATTTGTAAGCTAAATTATCACTGAGTAACATGGTAGATGTACCTCCATTCAACAGCGGGTGCCGGTTCGCCGCTGACAGCGGCCTCAAGTCGCAAGGCCGAGCCGGCGGAGAGCGTGACGTCACGCAGATGGCGGCGGTCGATCTTGGGCGCCAGGAAGCGCGGCTTGGCGACGAACGTCTTGCTGGCGTCCGACGGCTTGCTGGGCCCGGCCTTGTTGATGGCGACCACGCGAAACTGGTACTCGTTGCCTTCGATTAAGCTGTGGAGAATTGATTTTAATTATTAATTATTTATTAACTGTCATGATATACTGATATACTACTGATATTATACGAATACTCATAAAGACCTGACCTTCTTACAGGCAACCCGTTGGATAAATTAATAAAAGTCATTTGGGATATATGAGAGGAAAGAGTATTGCCACTTCATGCTATAAGAAAAATAAGTAAAATAAAAATACCTTTTCACAATAAGAAAGTATAGGATACATATTTTGAGATAACGTCTCTGAACTCGTAAAGAAAAAGTTCTGCATGAAATTTTGTAAATTATGCTTGTGCGTGTATGTGGGCATGTGCGTATACGCATGCGTGTGTGTGTACGTATATGTACCAAAAACACAAAAAAATAGTTTGTCAGTTTGTTTTATCAGCGCGAAACATCTAGTAAATATATTTACCCGTTAATAGTAGCAGCTGGGTTCGGAGTATGCGTCTCCAGAGCCTTCTCCCATAGCGGGCTGTATTTATCCTTCATCTCTATGATGTAGCCAATGACAGGTGACCCGCCGTCCGATACCGGCGCCTCCCATTTGAGGTCCACGTGGTTGGCCGACCAGTCGTCCGGCGTTGGAGCTGATGGTGCATCTGGTACGGCTGGAGAGGAACATTACATGAATAAATGTATTCTACAAATATTACTTACGCGACATTTTGTAAACACGTCAGTACGTTTGTCTGTCACGCAAAAACTTGACATTAAAATAATTTATTAGTTAAATAACTGTTGGCTGTTTTATTTTTTCAAAATTAAAAATTAAATTATGAGAGTTATGACTACACTTATTTATAGAATATTTTAGCGTTTGAATGTTTTAATGTACTTTTACAGTTGACTGTACTATCACATGGATAAGCTTTAAAATACACCTTTACTTTAAAAATAAATCGCCAAATGTTTTTAAGTGCAAAACTTGTGAACGGATTTCGACAATACTCTTTTGATAATCAAGGATGATTCTTACACAGATAAAAAAGTGAAATATAAAGTTACAGTGAGTACTTTCCAACCGGTGGTAAATTTTGTAAACCCTTGACGATTAAAAAATGTTACTAAATGTAGCCTAGTTGAAAAAAATTAATTTGACTTTCACTTTGAGTTTAATCGATATAGCTTGACCCAAGTCACGTCGGGTCAGCGAGGTAGTTCAACAATATACATACTGAATGGATCCTTAGCCACGATGGGCCCGAAGGTCTCCAGGGGTTCAGACTCGCCCTCCTTGTTGACAGCCTTCACGCGGAACTTGTACTCGTGGCCAGGGATCAAACCGTCCACCTGGGAACAATAAATTATTATTACCTATTAATAACATTAGCGCTAGTCCTGACATTCTTCGGTCACGTGTCGCGTCGTAGTGATATCTCCATAGAACGGTTGGTTGTGCAGGGTAGGGTTGAAGGAGTCAGACCACGGGGAAGATCGCCTATGCGATGGACGGACCAGATAAAAAGAGCAGTGGGTGGTCCCATTAATGAATGCTCCAAAAGGACAGCAGTAAGAGAGGAATGGCGGCGAATCGTTAGAGATGCCACGAGACAGGTGTCAGGGTGACCACTTTGTCAAGAGTGACACGCCGAAGAAGAATTAATAACATTATATTATAAAATACGAAAATTAAGGGTTTTTATATATAGCACAAATTACTTCGATTAGCAATATTTTCTTTATTGAGTATGGTCCTTCGAGCCGGTAATGATTGTCATTACCGGCTTAATTTAATTTTTGTTTATTTTATTTTTATATAATTTTCTATTCTGGGATTATGTCCCTATAGTATAGTTTATTTTACTTACAACTATACATAATTACAGGTTGCCTGGCAGCGATTGCTACTTAGTATTAAGGTCGCCTTTTGAACATTTTTAACCAATGTTTTATATATATTGTTATTATGTGATATCTAAATGTATTTGTACAGTTTAAAATAGATCAATATAAAACTAGTTGTATCCCACAGATTTACTCGCTTTAAAAAAGATTTAATCTTCGCAGCAAATAATTTAAACTCAGAATTTTCACTTTGAAGCAGTTTTAGTAGAATAGTTCTTAACCTTTTCATAATATAGAACTTCAATCCTAGAACTATAATCCTGCCATCCTTTAATCAAAGCACGCCGCAGTCATAGCTTTGATTCTAATTTTTTTATTGCGTTTATTGCGTGTTCTGGCTTTCTAAATCTATTTTGTGCAACATTAACATTATTAAGTTTTTTTTGGGTTTTGTATTTGTTGTACATCTGATCGGCCAATAAAAAAAAATAACATATAATATATGCCACGTACCTCCATCTCTGGCACGTTGCCAATAGTCTTGCCAACAGGCAGCCAGCTGCCGGTCTCTGTGTCGAACTTCTCGACCAGGTAGGCTTCAATGGGCTCACCACCGTCGTCCTTCGGCCTCTTCCATTTGAGGGTGCATCCCTCTTTGTGGATGTCGGACACGTCGAGTGGTCCCTCCGGTTTATCGGGCTTGCCTGTTTGAATTTATTGTTTAAGTGTTGCCAGTATATAAGTTATTGTTTAGTTACTATATTAGAAACTTATTAAAATTAATGTAAATATAAAGCTCAATGGATATTGGATAGATTATAATATACCGGATGATAGTGCGTTAAATCATTAACAAATGTAACGTTTACAACTTTTCTATATGTCAACGTTAAAGCGATATCTATCTGTAATCACAATATACATTTTTAAAATAAAATAAATTCTTTTTCAATTTTTATATTCTCCAGCTTACAAAAGTAAAAAATGAATTAAGAGAGAGCTAAGAATTAGGAAATAGACTACAATCTATCAAAAAATTGAGCCTTAAATTTATAAAACAATCTTTATTTATATGAGAAAAAAACGAGCTGTCACAAGTACTGTTAAAAAGAAAACTTATAATATTGAAGATAAAATATATGCAAATACCCTCCTATTAACATAAGCCCTTAAAACAACTTACCAACAACGATAATCTCCACCTCAGCGGTGTCCTGCCCGTACTTGTTGGTGGCTTGTATCTTGTATGTGCCGGAATCCTTGCGTCGCGGACTCGAATGCTGGTACTTGCTCAGGTATGGCACGTTCACCACTGTACAGGCGTGGTTTTTTAAATTACATTTATTTAATAACCTGGTCATTATTAGAAGAACTTATTAGGGTTGGTTTCATTAATTTTTTTAGTTGACTGTACTTTTTGAATGAGGTTGAAAGCGTTCAAAAATTAAACTGTTACAAATTGTATAATCTTTTCATCAACGAATTAAACATTTATGACGTCATTTAATGTAGTTACGTCACAATTTTGTCAGACCTGTTTTCTTACTAAACGTGTCATATTACGTCACTTGACAGTACTTCTACAATTGCACGAAAAATGATTTATCAATTAATATTCTTCGTTATTGAACTTACATAATAATCGTTTTCAAGGATTTTTCAAGTTAGCTTATTGGGTACCTTGATGATACCTTGGATTAGCACATATGATATTACCCCGGGAACGGCAGCTACGCGGGTACAACTGCAAGGAATTAGAGTCTAGAGAGTCTAGTCAAAAATAAACAAACAAACATACGCTTCAGCCCGTTGCCGCTGGTGACCATCTTGCCATTGAGGGACCAGGCCACGTCCGGCGGCGGCTCCCCGGACACCTTCACGTCCAGGGCTATGGGCTCGCCCTCGCGCACCTTGATGGCGCGGAGGCTGCGCCGGTCGATCTTCGGTGCCACTGTAACGGACACAATTATTAATCAATTTCGTTAAATTCCACTCAGTTTCAAGTTAAATAAGTATTTATGTATTTGTCTGTTCAATATCACTCCATATCTCTAATCAATTCATTAAGTGCGCGCGTCACGAATCTTTAGCGCTGAACGAAACGTGCGCAGAAGTCAAAAATAAGGTATGGAGGTAGCGTTGCGCGAGCGTTGATTGGTTGTCCCAGTCGTGTTGTCTTTCTCGCACCAATACGTCAATTACGAGCGCGGTTCTACCGATGCGCAGCTATTCTCGTCCAGCGCTAAACATAAATGACTAATATCAATATCATTAAATGTTTAGTACTTCTCCTGAAGTTATAAAGTTCAGTCATATTACGTATCTTTAAGTTTCGTTAAGTCGTATACTGTATACTGGTTCATTTAGTTCTGTCAAGTTTCCTATCAATCTGTCCTATCAAGTTCAAAGACTCACGTCTCCTGGGCTTGCAGGTGACGGACTTGCTGGCGTCGCTGGGCTCGCCGGGCCCGGCGTCATTGACGGCGCGCACGCGGAACTCGTACTCCGTGCCCTCGTCCAGGTTGCCCACTGTCGCTTTCTCGTTGTCGTTGGGGCCCACCTGGGGGGGATACGATTTTACGATGTATAAATAAAAATAAAATACATTTTATTTCAGGCAATTTACAATAATTTATAAAAACTAGACCATACATAATAACATAAAGATAAAAAAATAAAGTATAATATGGAGAGAAACGGAGAGAGAGATAAATAGAGATAGATAAGGTATCAGGTGAACCATCTGATGGCGAGTGGTCAACGTCGTCATCGATACTAATTTTATAAATGCAAGAATAAAAACTAAATTTGGTACACAGATGGTCTAGTCTGGGAAAGAACATAGGCTACTTTTTTAAAATCAAACCCTAAAAGGTTGCGCGAGGGGTTGAATCCTTTTATAAATTATCAAAGTTTATATGAAAGTCCACGCGAACGGAGTCGCGGGCAATCGCTCGTTTTTTTATAACAAGTCTCTAAGTTTAAAAACTGGTTTTTAATAGGAGATCAACAATGTTTTTATAAAGTAAATAAATATAAAAGAATGCTTATTACACAGCGCCATCTAGTCTCAAACAAAATGATGATCTGTTTTTGGAGATAGACTTACCTCGCCGGCCTTCACCCACTTGGGTGATCCGACCTCCCTCTTCTCGATGATGTAGCCGGTGATGGGCGCGCCGCCATCCTTGAGGGGCTTCTGCCATTTAAGGTCCACGTGGTCCTTGTCCCAGTCCACCACTTCCGGTGTTCCAGGTTTACCGGGCTCGTCTGTAATTATTTTAAGTTATAGACTATAGACTTGTAAATGTTTTATCATTCAACTTTTTGATAGATGAAGAGGTTCTGGTGAGAGAAAATAAGAAAAAAAACAGCAAGTGAAGAATCCATATGTATATCAACGTCAACGTCAAACATATATTTATTCAATTAGGCTACTTTATAATCGTCATGGTGTTACAAAACATTTACCACAGGTTCGGAAGACAGTTTCTATAGAAAAGAACCAGAAAGAAAACTGATAGTTGCTCTTTTTTATTGTGCCATGTTTTAAAGGTCCATGGACTTGGATAGTTCTTACACCATTCATCGTGTTATCTGTAAACATGGTGGTAAACATTTTGTATTACCGTGACGATTCAAAAGTGTTTCTCTATGTGGCCTAGTTGAATAACCTAAAAAACTAATATCATACAAAAAGCAGCACTAACCAAACGGATTCTTAGCTATGATAGAGTGATCTCCCTCTAACGGTTCGGACACGCCCTCATTATTGACCGCACACACGCGGAACTTGTACTCGTGTCCGGGGACCAGGTTCTCTATCTCAGCCTTTGGTTCCCGGGACTTAAGGGCAGGCAACCAGCGGCCGGTTTCTGTGTCTAACTTTTCAACGACGTAGTGGTCGATGGGGGCGCCACCGTCGTCCAGGGGCGGGCTCCATTTGAGCGTGCAACCCTCTTTGTGCACGTCCGATATCTGGGGAAGATTTATGGTTACATTAAATTAAAATTTCAATAACCTTATTCCATTTATGTTCAGCTTTGTCACTACAAAGCGATTTCTTCGAGGCAAAAAAAAATTAGAAAGGAATTAGTGTCGTATGTAAGTATGCCGTACTGAACTTGCAAAGATAATTTACGTTAATTTTTAACGTTTATTTTATTTTTCTAATTAAAATCCATCCCAATATAAAAATGTTTTAAATGAAAAAGTATCCCTATCTGTCTGTCTGCTACGTTCGCACGTTAATTTCATAAAATTAGCAACCTCAGGTGATAGCTAATAAAAAATATATAACCATATATTACATTATTTATCTGTAACTGAAAAAATATCTTACGCTTGAATTTTAGGTTATAAACGTCAAAATAAACAGCTCACCTTCAAAGGCCCCTCAGGCTTAGCAGGCACGTCCAGTACAATTACTTGTATGGTGGCCTCGTCCTTCCCGCTCGCGTTCTCCGCGCGCAGCACGTACGTGCCGCTGTGCGCGCGCGCCGCCACCACCACGGACAGCTTGGTGCGGTAGTCTTCTACGTCCACTGTCAGGTCTTCGCGCGTAGACAGACGCTGCTTGTTGTGGAACCTGGGTGGAAATAATTCTTTTAATAATACATCTTAGGGACAAAAATAAATACACTATTTTGCACAAAAATAACAGGCTTTTTGATTTTTTAACTGTTTACAGCATGCGAATCATTCACAGTCTATCAAAAAAAATGAATATCACCGAAATTGAAAAAAAGGTACAATCCTGATCAAAATAAAATTAAATAAAAGTCAAAATATAGTAATAACAGTGAGTAACCTTATCGCTACATTAAAACTAATTTGTTTGTTTCCTCTATACATATAAATTCCTGTAATTATGTCCTTTACCTTAAATGATTGGTTTTCCCTAAATCAAACTCACCAGGTCTTAGTCGGAGGCGGTTCACCGGACACCTTGACGTCCAGCCGGATGTTCTGTCCGGCTTTGAGTGTGAGATCACGCATGTTCGTGCGGTCGATCTTAGGTGGTGCTATAATAAAAAGTTAAAAATATTAAGTTAAAATAAATTGAGAAATTTAATTTGGCCCTTCGAGCCGGATAAAAGTAATAAAGTTCTTTGACGTATTATCTAATTTATCAAAATTTTCTGTTTAAGTTTTAAATTGATTAAGTTTTTAATTATTATTCAAGCTTTACAAAACAGTACATACCAATATACAAATTGTATAGCATATAGCGTTTTCAAAGCCCATAATTGAAAAATGAAACGATTAATATTTTAAAAGGTCCCTATTCTGTTAATTTAATGCAAGTCATCATTAATTAAATAATTTTCTAACTATAAATAAAACTTAAAATTAATATCTTCTTACCAAATCGGTCCTTAGCGAGTAAGTTGTCTGTAGGCGTGGAGGGTTTCCCCGGGCCAGCCTTGTTGACAGCCTTAACTCTGAACTGGTACGTTTTTCCTTCGATGAGGTCCGGTACCCTAGCGTTCGTCTTATCACCAGGTACCTTGAGGAAATACATTATTTTTTTTAAATATTAAGTTGAGCCGTACCTATTTTTAAATTTAAGTTTTTTTTGTCATCAGTACACTGTTTTGTATTTACAAATATTGAACCAATTTCTAAAAAAGAGAAGGTTTCTGAATTCAACCGTGTTTAAGCTTATTTAAGTTTAGACACCTAATTAGAAAATTCATTTAAAGCCTTACAAGGAGAAATCAACCAACTTTTACCTGCCTATAATGATTCCAATAATCCCTTAATCAAAAAGAAAAAATGCTAAAGTCATCTATAAGAGTTTATACCAGTAAGAGAAGACTAATAAAGAAAACCCCACTTTTCCAAGTCAATAAGAGTCAGGAGCAGAAAGAGTCTCACCTCAACAGCCTTCACCCACTTGCCGGTGTCTCTGTCCTTCTTCTCCACGATGTACGCGGTGATAGGAGCTCCACCATCGTTGGCTGGTTTCTCCCACTTGAGATCCACGTGGTTGGCGCTCCAGTCCTTGAGGTCTGGCTTGCCAGGTGCATCTGGTTCGCCTGTAATAAGAAAATGGGGTTTAAACTTCTCTTTTCTCTAGTTACTACTCAGTAAAGTATTATGGCAAAAAGTAAAGTACAAATTTCAAGTATAATCAATATATTTAGTCACTTATTTGTGAAAGAGAAATCATACAGATTAACAGATATACAGAAAGACATAGCTACTGTGGCATTTCTTTTTTATGTATGGATTTCTTAATTTATGCTGTATATTATTACAGATGCATTTTTGTTCATACAACATCTATAAGGTACTAGAATAAAATCTTTCACTTTTTTATTATATCTCCTTAATAACTTAATAAAACATAATACTAAAAATATTTTAAAAATAAATTATTTCGCTGTGAGGATCGAACCCACGACCCTTCGCGCAGACCGCAGTTGTACTACTGCGCAAAGTGGTCGTCATTTTAGTTTAACTATGGCATTTACAAGTATACAACCCTTACCATAGGGATTCTTAGCGGTGGTAGCGGTCTCTGTAACCAGTGGTTCGCCCTCTCCCTCAGCGTTGACCGCCTTCACCCGGAACATGTAGTCCTTGCCCTCGTTGAGGCCGGTCACATCCGCCTCTGGTACCCGGGTGGTAGCGACCGGCACCCAGCGACCGGTATCCGTGTCCATCCGTTCGACGACGTAGCTTTCAACCGGCTCGCCGCCATCGTCTTCTGGTGGCTCCCATTTGAGGGTACATCCGTCTGCTTTCACGTCTGATACCTATGGGTATAATAATAATTATAGTAAGACATTGATATATTATTTTATTGATTGATTAATTTGTTTATTACATTGATTATATTGATGAAGTTGGTAATACTTTAATGTAAATGCATAAATCATTTTGGCCCCATCTCTGCACATTATAGGATATAAAGTATAGACTATCACTCAAAAACGGAGGGCGAGAGGATAAAACTGGAAAAGTGCGAATAAGTGGAAGAAACAAGAAGATTTCTCATTTTTCAACCTGATTCTCGTTTATAAAAACCTAATAGTATCCTTTCGAATAAAAACAGCCCTATTTTATCTGTTATAATTAAAAATATTGCTCACCTTCAAAGGTCCCTTCGGTTTGGCAGGCTTGCTGACAACAGCTACCTCAATCTCAACCGTATCAGTGCCGGAGTCGTTCTTAGCTGTAACCGTGTACTTTCCAGCATCAGCCCTCGTACACTTCAGCAGCACCAGAGAAGTATGATACTCCTTCGACTCTATGGTCAACCTGGTGTCGTTGGTTAGAGTTTTGTCGGCGAAAGTCCAGGTTATGACTGGTTCCGGTTCGCCAACAATGTCGGCTTCGAATTTGAGCGTTTCGCCGACCTTGATCTTGCGTTTCTGGAGGTTCTTGCGGTCGATACGCGGCGCCACTGTTGAGAAAGCGTTAGGGGTTACTTTTGTCATAAGATAAGTGTTGAAAATAATTGTGTTTGTAATGGAATGAATTTTTTCTATGTTTAATTTTACCAAACGAAAACGACTTAAAAAAATTAACCGAAATTAAGATCTTATTACAATATGAAAGTTATTAACTTTCAACTTTAGTATTTAAGAATATTAAAAAATTAATAATGCGGAATAGTGCTTAAGGTTGAATATATCGAGAACTTTTAAACGTATTTACGAGCTTTCGCTCGATGGGTGCAATTACATGTGCAGTGCCAAAAAATTAACAAATATTCCTCTTTCATTTGCCATATGCCGAAATGCTCTGTTATTAAAAAACTAGGTCTATTAACACAAAATAAATAAATAAATATATAAATAAATATAATACAAAAGTGTACTCACAGAATCTAGGCTTAGCGATAACACTCTTGCTAGGCTCGGAAGGCTCGCCCTGGCCGGCCTTGTTGAGCGCGATGACGCGGAACTGGTACTCGTGGCCAGCCTCCACGTCCGTCACGCGCCCGGTGGGACGCTCGCCCGATGTGCGCAGGCAGTCTTGCCAGGATCTGAAATGAAATGAAAATGAAAAATATTTATTTCTGAGTAGATTTGAAAAACAAATACCTTCGGAAAGTCTACGAGACCTGATACTTCATTATAGCTATTTTTTCTTACCATATTCCACTTTGAGACAAATTAATTGTCTACTTTGGTTATCTTTATTATTAGATTTTCTATCTTCATTTTGATAACAATGGGGGCAAACGAGCTAACTAGCCACCTGATGGAGAGTGACCATTGCTGCTCATTTACACTAGTGGAGTTTGACAACTCTGGAGTGGTGCGTGGCAAAAAGTTTATTTTATTGCGATAATGTGAAAACGCTATTTTTATTTAAATACAGTTTTACCCGCGTTATATATACGTACATACCTACGCAGGTTGAAATTATAAAACATCATGATTACTTTTCTTATTAGGGCAGCAGCAGTGATGGTTATGATGAATTAATAGTATTACTATTTGTAGCCTATGTATGTGGCATTAATTTTGGCTTTCATATTTTATTGAAAGTGTTTTTATTATTATTAATGTTAACAGTTCCTCACATTGCAGTCTTAAATTCTTATTCGACCTTAATTACAAACAAATAAGAGTAAGAGAAAGAGACTGCTTACCGTCCTCCCTTCTCTCTCTTCTGAATGATGTAGCCTGTGATGGGAGCTCCGCCATCTTCCTTGGGCGGAGACCACTCCAGGTCCACGAAGTCTTTGTCCCAGTTACGTGGCTCTGGTCTTCCAGGTTTGCCGGGCTCGTCTGCAATTGACATGTATAAAGTGAATAATATTTACCAATCAAAACCTTTCGAGAAAATAATAGCATTCCACAAATAATATTGACTTCAGTTTAGTCACAATAATCTTAAATCAATAAAAAGTTGTTTCATTGCAAATTCATTTCAATTATTTTAGCCCCAAAATTCCTTTTTCCAACTGTGGAACGCCGTGGAGTTTTTACGGTTTGAATCCGATATCTACTTTTTCCCCCCCGAATTTTACGAGTACCTACTCGCATACCTATGCGTGAGCGTTTCCCCACTGATCAAAAAAAACTGGTTAAGAGCCCTGGGAAAAAATAAGAATAAAAAATCTCTTACCAAACGGATTCTTAGCGATGATTGTCTTGTCCGTCTCCAACTCCTCAGACTCTCCTTCCTTGTTGACAGCCTTGACGCGGAACTTGTAGGGTTTGCCCTCTTGCAGACCAGCCACGTTTGCCTTGCAGTCCTTGGCTGTTCCACATGGTAGCCATTGTCCTGGAAGAAGAGACTATCTATGACTATCTGATAATTTTAGAACACATAAAAATACAATTTTTTTGTGTTATTATAAAGCTACTTAACAGAATGTCAAATTATTTTCACTCCTGAAAACTGCGCTAAAAATAAAATCTGTAATACGTTTTATATTAACGTTTACATGAAGGCCAATATTTCTAACGATTTAACGGCTTTAAAAAAATGAGGAGGTCAATTCAACCATATTATTTTGAACCTATTTATATAAAACAAAACACAGTTATAAACATCTGGATCGATAGATCTAGAGATCCCCCCTCAGAACCTCATAGCCTCCTGGTAAAATTTCCTCTCAATAATATCAGTATAGATGAAACACATAAAAGAAACAACTCACCAGTAAGTGGGTCCAACTTCTCAATCTCGTAGTACTCGATGGGAGATCCTCCATCGTCTTCCGGCTTCTGCCAGGTCAGCGTGCAGCTGTTCTTGGTTACGTCCGCTACGTCCAGAGGACCCTTGGGCTTGGATGGCTTGCCTGGAATTTACATATTTTGATGTAAAGTCCATGTGAAACTTTGTTTAATTTTAAACTTTGTTTTATTATTATAGGCGCATATCTTATTTTGAGAACTTTTTTTACGATTTGCATTTACCAATCTGATACAAATTAAAAATATATTTTTACATTGTCTTCTGTGCTTGATTTTTAATTGCTCAATATTTTTTTGTTCTACATACTATTAATTCTAGTTTTTCAATTACAGAGCATAGTGCGACACTTCGGCCAATTATGTCAAATTAAAGGAAAACATTTGTTTATTTTCTGTCACTGCACATGTAATTAATTACACGCATCCAGCGAAAGCACTACTTAGTACTTTTGAAAGCTCTCGATATATGAATGAAGAAAGATATAGTTAAAATATTCAACGTTAAGCAAGTTTCCGCATAATGCGGCATAATGCTATAATTGAAAAACTAGGAATATTTTAAGATAACAAAAACCACTCACCAACAACAATAATTTCCACCTCCGCCTCATCTTCTCCAACTTCATTCTTGGCCTTAATCACATACTTTCCGCTATTGGCTCTCTTGCTCTTGGTCATCAGGAACTTGGTGTTATAGTCCACGTTGATGATCTCCAAGTTGTCCTTGTTCTCCAGCTGCTGGTCCTTGAAGTGCCAGGTGACGGTAGCTGGTGGCTCTCCGAAGACCTTGACGTCCAGCGAGACTGGCAGACCGGCTTTCACGGTGATAGGGTTCAGGTTGGTGCGGTCGATGCGTGGTTTCACTGTTGAGAGATGAGAGATTTTTTTTATTAAATTAGAAAGTGAGCATATAATACATTAAAGGAGAGAAAGAGACTAATTATGCAACAGTGGTGCTTATAATAAATAAATTACAAAGTATAGTATTCGACCAATAATTAAGTTAATTATTTTATTCATGTTGGCGTATTGGTTCTTATTAACTTGTTCATAGTCGAGAGGACTAACTAATGTCAATATTGGCCACTGCGGTATACTTACAGAATCTCGGCTTGGCGGTGTGCCAGTTGGTGTTCTCCGAGGGTTCAGACTGCCCAGCTTTGTTGACTGCCCTCACCCTGAACTGGTACTGATTGCCCTCCTCTAGCTTGGGCACCGTTCCTTGGCAAACGTTGCCGTGGACTTCGGCCATCTTTAAATGTTCAAAAATAAAATAAATAAAATTTATTTTGTTGGTATTGTATAACAGTTAAGCTAACCTCAATAAGATTGTCCCATTTTTTTCGTCGAAAGAGCAGCCTTGGTCACGATTTTTTTTATACAATTAATTATTAATTGTATAAAAAAAATCGTGACTTTTTGCAGTTGAAATCAAATAGTACTACCAATAAGTATGTCCTCTCAACGTCTTTATTTAAAAGTAAAAAAAATTTACGATACGTACTTGGTGTTTTCATCTTGGTATGCAACAAGAAAAAAAATTTTTGGTTGATCAAACCAATCTTACTGTAGCAATTTTTTGACAACCTCTAACTTAGAGGACGGCTAATAAGTTGTTTTTTAACCGCCTTCAAAAAAAGGAGGTATGTATGTATAATATTTTTTTTTATGTATGTTCTTGGTACCGACTTTTAAATCATGAAATAACTGTTAAATCATTTCTATATACTAAATGAAAATGCGTATTACTTTGTGGGAAGCAAATTACTTTTATGCTTTTTAGATTGAAGTCAGTTTATTTTTTTTTTAATTTTTACCTTATAACTAATTCTGCAATCGACTTAACCTTAAAAGACAAGAACATACCTTGACAAACTCGCCGCGATCTCTATCCATTGCCTCAATAATGTATCCAGTGATTGGGGCCCCGTTGTCTCTGATCGGGGGCTCCCACTTGAGCTTGACAGACTTCTCATCCCAATCCACGATATCTGGCAGACCAGGTGGAGCTGGTACATCATACGGGTTCTTGGCTAGTATTCCGTGGTCTGTTTCTAGTGGCTCCGATTCACCTTCTTCATTCAGAGCCTTGACGCGGAACTGGTAAGTGTGACCTGGTTCTAGACCTGGAAAATTATTAACATTGTATTGTTAGTTTTTTTTACTAGACAATAAATAGTGTGTCATTGAGTTTTGTTCGGTAATTGGAAGTACTTAAGGTTCATTTTTCGCTTCCCTATTCTTTGTTCCAATAGTTGATAAATAAAAACATCAGTTTGTTTCAGCTTTATGGTACGTATTGTTTTACGCAATAAGTAATTGCCCTTGGACTAAGTGTGTGAAAGAGATGGCAATGTATAAAACCGAAATAAGCTGTTATTTTCACTAGTTACAGTAGACCGAAACCCTATTCTTATTATTAAAAGAGCAACTATCAGAGTCGCCGGCAGATGACAATACAAAAGTGTTACTATATGTAGCCTAGTTGAATAAAGATACATTTGACTTTGACTTTGAAGTATCCAGATGATGAGGATGGTATTACGGGTCGCGTCACGGATGTTTAGCGCTTGACGAGAATAGCTGCGCATCGGTAAAATCGCGCTCGTAATTGACGTATTGGTGCGAGAAAGACAACACGACTGGGACAACCAATCAACGCTCGCGCACCCGACGAACACTCGCCGGCCTTACCGATACCTTATTTTTGACTTCTGCGCAGGTTTCGCTCAGCGCTAAAGATTCGTGACGCGACCTATAACTGCCACGTGTGATACGTACCAGTGACAGTAGCCTCAGTGGTGTCCGGGTCGATGGTCCCAGCGGGCGACCACTTGCCGGTGAGGGTGTCCATCTTCTCCACGATGTAGGCGCTGAGCGGCAACCCCCCGGTGTGCTTGGGCTTGTTCCAGGCTAGCTTCACGTGGTCCGCGTGGACGTCGGACACTTCGAGTGGTCCTTCCGGTTTGCCCGGCTTGTCTGTGGTACAATCATCTGGTTATTAATTAAGTCTATAAAACTTAATTATAATTTGGATACTGGATCGTTATAAAAATAATTAATGCGTTTAAAGAGTATTTTTAAAAAGCAGTCCAGTCTTTCATAGCATCGGAAAAACTTTTGTTTCTTAAACTGTACGCCATGTTATAGATTTTTCACTCTCTAACGTAAAACTTTCTAAACAGATTTGCTTTGAATTGGCCATGCAGGCTAACATATCCTAGATTAACATACCCTAGAGAAACTTATTACAATGCTCACTCACCAAGTACAGTGATCTCCAAGGTGGCTTCATCTACTCCGGAATCGTTCTCCGCCTTAAGAGTGTAGATGCCCGAGTTCTTCCACGAGGACTCGAAGATCTGCAGCTTGGTGCTGTAGTCCTCGTTCTCCAGCTTGATGCCTGGACCGGTTTCGACGACCTGGTGATGAATTTTAGGATATAGAGTAAAAAGTACAAGTTTACATGAAGACAAGCACTACTACAACAACAACAAGCTTTTAAATAATTTTTGTTTGTTGTAATATGGGCATGTTCCAACTCCTCGTCAGACCTGCTCCATACTACCACATTATTGTAGTGTCAATTGTTATCAAAGTTACATAGGTATACTTAGATTCAGTTCAAATGGTCTATTGCAAGTGGTTCATAATCTTCCTTGCAAGATTTGTAAGCATACAAAGGTAAAGTTAAATAAACGCTTGTAACATGAAGGTAGTTTTCAATTGGACTCTATTCAGCCTGTCCTGTTCAGCTTAACTTGGTCTAGCCTGGCCTAAGCTATGCTAAGCTAGCTCGACTAAAGCTGGTCCACTTACCTTGTTAGCGAAGGTCCAGGTCTTGGTCGGTGGCGGCTCACCCTTGATGTCCACGTCCAGCTTGATCGTGGTTCCAGCGCGTACACGCACTGCCACCATCTTGTCGCGGTTTATATGCGGTTTCACTGGAATTCGAACCATTATTTAGAAATATTATTGAAAATTAAGAAAATGTGTCTTGTGTTGTTTTCAGTAATATAATCGGTTTGTACATGTAATGTTTGTTCATGTTTTTCATAAATAAATAAATATCATAGCTTGTAACTATAAACATGGTAATGACCATATTATTTGACTAATAATATTACCAAAAAACACTATTATTATTATTTATCCTTAGACCATAGATCTCAAAAAAAATTACTATCAACAAGAAGCTTTCATTTTTCTATAACGATCAGTATTACAAGGTCATATTTTTAATACCATAAAAGATGCTTTAGATCTACTTTGTAGAACATTCCATAGACACAGATACTCACAGAATCTCGCCTTAGCGAGGTGCGGCTGCGTGGGCTCGCCGGGCTCGCCCGGGCCGGCCTTGTTGACCGCCTTCACGCGGAACTGGTAAGTGTTGCCCTCCTTTAGATCGGGCACGCGGGCTTTGCATTCTGGGGTCTGGAATTTTATTATATTTGTATTAGAATATGACAATGTTCGAAGAGAAACGAGATATCACGTTCTTCAACCATGACGTTGAGTCTTTTTTCTTTTTTTTATACTATTTTTTTGTATTTTGCATGGGACTGGTAGCTAAAAGCCAGTTCATATACTGATGATAATAATCTAGACGCTAGCAAAACCTAGTATGCAGTATGCCACTTGAAAAAAATTGAATAAGTAACAAACCTAGTATTTCAATTACAGAGCATTGTGCGACATTTCAAGCAGTGTTAAATTATAGAAAAACATGGAACCAGCGAAAGCACTACTTAGTAATTTTAAAGTTCTCGATGTATGAATGAAGAAAGACGTAGTTAAAGCGTTCAACGTTGAGCATTATTCCGCATAATGTGGAATTATACTATAATTGAAAAACTAGGTAAGGCTAAAAATCTTCCTCGACAAAAAACACATAGTTTTTATTAGTCATAAAGGAATGGTTTGCAATAGCTTACCGTGGTGACCAGCGCTTCTTGCCAATGTCCATACTTGTCTTTCTTCTCAATAATATATCCGGTGATGGGGGCACCGCCATTGTTCTTGGGCGCCTCCCATTTGAGGTCCACACGGTCTACATCCCAGTCCTCGATAACGGGGACCGATGGTTTGCCGGGAATGTCTGAATATGATAAAATTAATAATAATAATAATAATATACAGGTAAATTAGCTTGGAAAAATTTTTGCGTTTGTAGTAGTGCGTAGGTAATACTCGACAGCGTAAACTGGTTTATTCTGTGTGTGTATGTGTTCTGTGCGTGTTTCCACTGTCCAATAAGATCTGAGTAATATACACACCACTACATAATATGCAAAAAATTCTCGAGACTAATTTCACTGTAGCTTCATTTTCTTCCACAATACATGATTGACACGATTAGTAAAACATTTGTACTGTGGGAGACTGCTGCACTTAATTAATATACATATAAATATAATAAGCCCCCCCCCAATTTTTTAATAGGTTAAACGGTTAAAAAAAAAAAACTCCCCCCCCCAAAATATAATACGAGCATCCATAAGACTGTCTGTCTGGCAATCAACTACCACCTCATGGAATGCTCTCCCGGTATTTCCAATGCATTACAACTTGGAGTGCTTCAATATGAGAGCATACATCTTTTTTTTTTTCTTTTTAATTATGGCAACCTGCCGAAGACTTCAGCAATTCCTGCCAGTGTCACGTGATAAAAACTCTTAGAATAACAGTAAGCTATGAACAGTAATTGATTAGAAGTTCTTGTTTCAGAATAAGCATACATCTTTCCAAAAGGCCAGCAACTTACTCCAGAGCTGTCAAACTCCACGAGTTGAGCGGCGAGTTGCGATGAACACACTCCATTAAAGCTCGCCTGCTTGTTTGCCCCCTAAGTTATAAAAAAATACCACTCACCATACGGGTTCTTAGCCACGATAGAGTGTTCCGTCTTCAGCGGCTCAGACTCTCCCTCATCATTGACGGCCTTCACGCGGAACTCGTACTCCTCTCCCTCTTGTAACCCTCGCACCTCCATCTCGGTGTCGTCGGTCTTGCCGACCGGCACCCAGCGCCCGGTAGCTTTGTTCAGCTTCTCTACCACGTAGCCGGTTACGGGTTTGCCTGGAAGACAATATTATCATCAATATAACTTCAACTAAAGTACTTCCAGAAATTATTTAACATTAAAATTAAATAAATATATTTAAATATTTTCAAGACATTTATATACAGCGCCATCTAGTTCCAAGCTAAGCCGAAGCTTGTGTTATGGCAACTAGATAACGGAATAAATTACATATACATACTTTTCTTTTGTAAATACATACATATTACATACAATACATAAATTATCCACATTACTTTACAAAATAGAATTGCATAAAAAATAGCATAAAAACATCCTAAAGCACAAATAAATACGGCGATTGTGGCCATTGTAACCACACAGAAATGATTAACTTAAAAAAAACTAAAACCGACTTCATGATAAAACCTATTCAACAAAAAAAAATATAGTTTAAATTGGTTCACAATCGGCGGAGACATTGCGTATAAAAAGGTTCATCCCAAATTGGGGGTTGTTTTTTTATTATTAAATTTAAATGGGACCACAGTTGAGGACCTATACGCCGATAAAATATTTGTTCAAATCGGTTTATAATTGGTAACAATCATAGAAAAAAAACATACGGGTCGAATTGAGAACCTCCTCCTTTTTGAAGTCGGTTGAAAAGAACTTATAATATAGCTGAAATATTTAAAGGCCTTAGAACATTTTTAAACATGATAAGATACATTGATTCACAATTAACTATCTCAAAGTTTAACACTCTTTGGCCGTTTACATATTGAACCAAATTTTTTACTAGCAACATTGAAACCAAACCAAAACCAAGCACAACCCACCTCCATCGTCCTCCGGCTTCTTCCAGCTAAGCTTGCAGCCATTCTTGGTGACATCAGCCACCTTGAGTGGACCACCAGGTTTGCTCGGCGAGGACAGCACCGTGATCTCCACTTCCGCCTCATCCTTGCCGTGTTCGTTGGTGGCCAGGATCCTGTAGGTGCCGGTCATGGCTCTGACTGATTCCTTGATGTCCAACTTGGTGTTGTAGTCCACGTTGATCACGTTTTCTGTTACCTGTGGGTGAATAGAAGGTTTATTAGGTAAATTGTTTTTTTTTTTTATTTTTTTCTTTTAGATATTTTGACGTAGATAAAAAATGTCCGAATGCAGATTTTTTTACAAAACTATGTAGCATTGTCATATTTTTAAATATAATATAGTATAGGAGAAATTTTATTCCCAAATATAGAATATGTTTTGTTATGTTCTTCTTTTCTGTTCTCTATAGATCTGTTTAGCGAATTTGTGCTTTTTTTTTTTTATAATATGAAGAGGGGAGACGAGCTGGACGCACTCCTGATGGTAAGAGTAACGCCAGCCCATAGCCAATGCAGTGCTACCCGGAACTTTGCTATAAAGCTCGACTCCGGGCAGGGGTGCACTACACTGACGCTCCCCGCTTTGAGTCATCAGGTATTAAGACTCATTAGCCCAGTAATTTCTCTGGCTACAGTGTCCTTCAGACCGGAGCACAGTGACATTTTCACGTCACTGTTCAGGCGGTAGAATATCTGACACTGTGGGGGTACCCACCCAGTGGGTCTCCTGCGAAAGAGACCTACCCCCGGTGTGCTACAAATATTTGTCAATACTTTTATGATTCAACTCAAAGTTACTTACTATATGTAGCCCAATTGATAGATAATATTTAGGGTGAGTACACACTACTTTTATAAGAGACATACAGAAATTTAATATAATGACCCTTATCATGTAGAAATATTGTAATGGTTGAAATGTTGTTTATATTTGGAATTATTGCAATTGTATCTTCTTATTTTTAAAAGAGTATCGGAGTTTCTTGTCGCTTCCGAACTGGTAATTTTTATGTAGTAGCTCGACGATTCAAAGGTGTAACCTAGTTGAATACAGATATGTTTGACTTTGACTTTGAAATCGAAGCGGCACCGTTACATGGTCGAAATACCCAGGACCCGAACGAAGCGCTTCGCTTCCACTTTTCTTCTGCGCACAGCGAGAGAGTGGAACGAGCTCCCCGAGTGGGTCTTCCCCGATGGATACAATCCGGAGGTGTTCAAGTGTCGGGTGAACAGGTTTCTGGGCAAGCGCGCTCCATCGTAGACCACGACGTCGCTTACCACCAGGTGACCCGTGGTCAAGCGCAAGCCCATACAGTATAAAAAAAAATAAAATTGACTTTAAATTCCACAACTAAGACAGCATAACTCCACCTAACGGAATCTCTATCTACTACTAACTAATCTACCATTTCACCATGAACCCACCTCCTTCTCAACGTCCTTCCACTTCTGGAACCACTGCACCTTAGGCGCGGGTTCACCCCTGACGTTGACGTCGAAGAACACCGGTTTCCCCGCGCGAACCGCGATCGCCTTCAGGTTGGTGCGATCGATGCGGGGTTTCACTGTAATTTTGAGGTCATTAAATATATTGTAAATAAAATTTTTATTACTCTTTTTACTCTATTAGAATGATACACATAAACCTTCCTCTTGAATCACTCTATATGGTAAAAAACGCATGAAAATCGGTTCTGTAGTTTTAAAGGTTTAAGCATTAAAAGGGACTGACGGAAGAAAGTTACTTTGTTTTATACTTATATAGTGATAATCATGGGCTTTCTATCTTGGATATGAAGTTACAGAACATATAAAAATAATAGCAGTTACGCGGTCTACAGGTTAGAGTGAGAACGAAGAAGCCTGTCTAGCGTTACTGTATGCGTGAGA
>JADANM010005856.1:6370221-6388257 GCA_026213755.1 Eurema hecabe | reverse complement strand
CACCACGCATGATGTCTGGAAGATCTCACTGACTTCCACATTCTGGGGCGGCGACGGCGCACCCTGCATAATTATCGACACGTCCTTGGAGTCCTCGCCCTGAGCATTCGAAAGTCGAATCTGGTATTTTCCAGATAATTCTCGAAGCGGCTTCTTGATCTTGAACAAGATCTTCTCTTGTTCAACCACGGCCTCGACTTCCTTGTTTGGCAGGATTTTGCCATCCTTGATAAGTTTTGCTTCAATTTGCGATTGTCGAGTACCAGAAACTGCAAAATAATATTTATTGGTACAGAACTATGTCTTGCTTAAAAGTTTTTGGCAAAGATTATATTATTTACGATACTAATATATAAGATTCACTTACTTTTATATGGCACCTCGATGACGAAAGGACTTCCAGCTGTGCCAAGGAACTCATCAGGGCAATCAATGATAGGCTTCGATTCACCCTTCTTTACAGACAGTTTACATGAGGATGTGAGTTTTCCAGACTCGCAGAGGATTTCACCATCGTCCTCCATCTCCACTTTGTTGAAGATTAGCTGGTGTTTGCCACCACCCAAATTCTTAATTTCAATCCTATAAATATTACCAATAATAACATTATATTAAACTGTGTACAACAACATCTTTCAGAGAACTATAAAAGGGATTTTTTGTAATTTATAAAAAATAAGGTTATAAACCATCTGCAACCAACCACCAAAGGATACGAATATACATTTAACAGTCGATTAAACATTTAGTGATTTTTTATGAAGTCGATATGAGACAGTACAATACCTGTCATTGGGAACAATTGGTTCTCCGTTGAAAGACCAAACGGCCTCCGCAGTTTGATCCTGGAGTTCCACCTCCAGTACAACCTTGTCCCTTTCAATTGCTTCTGTATCCTTCAACTTCTTGTTGAAGCGATTAGAGTCTGCACAAATATAACAACAAATTTACAAAAAGAAGGATTTTCGATGAATTATAATTTAACTGAAAACAACAGTGTATCTTAGCTATCTTGAGGACAACTAGGATCGGACTACATTAAAATATTTACGGTTTAGGTCCAATAGTTAAAAACAATAGCAGTTTCCAGCCTCACCTAGCTTTAAGTGAATAATTGATGCATTAACCATTCATCCATTACTAACATGACCTAAGGTTTTTGGTACATACAGTAGCTAATATAAATATAAGTTAAGAATACAATCACTGTTTTTTTTTCGTTAAAATATAAGGCGTCAATTAGGTATGTAAAAAATGTTTTTTATATATTTGCACAATGTAATACAATGCACTATAATCATTGTTTCTAAATAGAATTAAAAATGAAAATCGTTTTGGTCCTATTAAAATTACCTCCTTCATAACAACCTTCCTGTTGCTTAGGGGGGTAATGGTTAAATGTGACCAATACAAGAAATATGCAAATTATACTAACAATTGACGATCAGTTCACAAGCGGTCTCATCAGCATTGGTGGTACACTTGAAGTTGCCTGCGTCCGTCACCTTCGCGTCCTTGATGACGACCTTGCGTTTGCGACCCTCCTTCACTATCGTGATACGTTTGTCCGCTTTCAATGGTTGATCGTTCTTGAACCTGTTTAGTAAGGGAAATAATCTGTTTAGTAAGCAGAAAAATCCATTAAATAGAGTTTGGATATCTCTACAATACAGTTATGGTGTGATGATCACATAAGTCACAGAAGTCATTCTTTTATCAAAAACATAAAACAAACATAATATTTGTTTAAAGTTTTTAAACAAAAAGTGACATCATACGTAACAAATAGAATAATTAGAACAAAAATTAAGCATCTGTTAACGATATCGTTAACAAACAATTTGAAATTTAAATAAAATAAACATTTAAAGTTTATATCAATTATTAAGCTTACCATTTGACATCACCAGCAGCGTCATCCAGTTCACAGAGTAAAGTGATTGTGTCTTTTTCAATAGCTTGTTGAGATTTAAGGACCTTTGTGAACTTATATTGGTATTCTGCAATCGTACACAATTTTAAATTAATAAAATATTCTTTACACATAACCCATTCTGACTCAGAAGAAAGCAACATTATCCCATTAACAGTAAATGCTGTCATCTTTGTACTCACCTACAATCTTAAGATCACACTCGGTTTTATCCGGCTGCTTTTCAATTCTACAAGAGTACTTCGCCGCGTCCTCTAGCTTGGCTTTCTTAATTATCAATTTACAAACACCAGACAGGTCCTTTGAAATGGAAATGTCATCGTTGTCTTCCAATTTCTCTTCACCCCTCCACCATGATACTATAGCGAGACTGCTGGAGATAGCGCATTCGAGAACAACTTCATGTCGTGTGTAGCCAGTAAGAGTCTTCTTCAAATGCTTAGTGAAGCTGTATGTTGGATCGGGTTCCTCAACTTGTAGGAAAGCCGTGCAAGATACACCACCGATTTCAATAGTGATTTTGCCCGTGTCTTCTACTTTCGGGTTCATAATAATCAGCTTGTAAGAATCTTGCTCATTTGTCATCTTGTATTTAGATCCAGGGAACAGTTCCTTTAGAATAAAAGTAATATTAATATAATGTATTCTTGAACGAGTGCTTTTATATAATTGTGTGGGAGATAGGTACTTACATCTTTACGGAAGAACCATTTTGGCTTGGAATTTGGCTTCGAGAAGATAGCTTCAAACGTCACCTTTTTATCTTTGCCTTCCTTTGCATTTTGATCTACGAGGGGCTTCAAGAAAGACTCTTGTTTCTGAAACACAGGGTGATCAATCAAAATATCTTGTGCTTTTATTTTGAATTGATTGTGCATGTACAAAAAGGTGCTCTTCAGACAAAAGCTAGGTGCTGACCACCAATAACCTGTTTCTTGTATGCTGTAGACGAACATTCAGTACGAAAAGTGTCACAATAAATCCAATGCAAGTAAATTAAGTTGAAAAATTGACTTGATGAGATAACCGAGGCGTTAGAATCAGCCATCCCCTCATCGTCAGTCATCAATTCAAACCCCATGCGACTGTACAGAAATTGGAATTTCTTTGACATTGAAGAAAGGTGCGAAAGTGGATAAATCTAAACTTTTATAGTGTATAATACTGTGACCATCCAAAAAATAAATCAAAAATTTTGATTGAACTCCAAACCATTTTCCGAATAGAATTTATTTCTTGAATGAATCACAGTTATGTCCTGAAATATTTGTAATTGTGCAATGTTCGGTGCGTAGTGCTGCTCTCAAAGATGTCGAAGGTGCGTAAGAACTGCCGTTTGAGAAATTATATAGAGAAGAGGGTTTAAACAGATGTGCTCTCTTTACATCGAACTAGGTGGAATAGTTGCTGCCTTGGACTGTCCGGAAAAATTAAGTGTGCACTGATATTCATGGTAATAAAGCTTTAGCGTCGAAGTGCAAAAACGTGACGATGATTCATCTGAATTTTTATCATGAGTAAGAGCTAATTAAAAGGTTAATGTAATTTCATCGACTAATATAAACTCAAGTCCAAGAAGATGACGCGAACACTGGCCTCAAACTATCATTCATTCTATTTCCAATATAATTAATTGGTATCATAGAGCTAAGTTATTAGATATCAGTGCGGGACATAATTTATAATCTTGCCGGGCATGTCCAATACGATATGTAACAGTTAGACATATTTTTGTGCGATATTGCATTGTGGTACATTTCAAGATGCATAGTGTCATCTAAGGACGGTAAACGCGGTGTCAAACCTCGTTTCTTTTGAACGAGTGCAGCACCGGCCAGTCCGGGATCAGGTCCGCTAGGGACGGTCTTCTAATAGAGGATCTCTACAACATAGTCATAAAACCTTACTGGACTTTCATCGAAAGCTCCGAGACCTATCTTTGAATTAATGTTAATCAGTAAGCGATCTTCTACTACGCAATCGTGTGTATAATGTAAGGCGTGTTAAAGTTTGTAATTACAATTTACAACTTAAAGTGCTCTCTTCACAATCAACAAATTACAATTGAAATTATAAAATTCCAAAATCTGCATACACCGAATGCATCAGATATTATTTATGATACAAGATATGAGACAAATACTTTTATATAAATGACAAAAGCTCCTCAAACTGACGTCACAGAAACCTGTAAGAGATTACAAGAAGTGAAACGAAGAAGTGAGAATGATAATAATCAAATTCATTTCACTCCCATTCCTGGAAACGTTAAAGATAAAAGTGAAGTGGTGATACCAAAACCTTGTGCGAGTTATTTAAAAATTCATGTTTATGCATTTTTGTTTAACCCTCGTTAAACTACCGTCACCAACTTTGATATTTAAAAGCATTTTTCCTATATCGCAATGTATACCTTTAAGTACAAGTAAAAGTTATGTGATTGGTGACAATAATTTTGAGGTAATTTTAGTTATTTTTGTTTATTTGTATTTTTCACATTCCATTATTTAATTTAGAATTTCTGTTCCATTAAATCTTCAAAAAATAATATTAAAATTGAAGCCTTATCAGTAATGTCAATATATTATACTAAATCATATTTCTACATTTTCCCGATGGAACTGTAGCCTTTAATGGAACAAAATTATTCTAATACTTTTAGTTCTCTTTTAAATTTCCATTTTATCGAACCTTTGTTTTGACAGCCTCCATCAAATCAGGCCAATCGGGTATTATTTCGGGTAGAGACATACGTCTCCGAATTTGATATATACCCTAGAATCGATAGTAAATGTTATATAAATATGCCAATTAATTCTATACTGTGCGTTTGATGGTGTAAGCCATATTAATGTAAGCCATGTCTGTGTAACTAGATCCAGTCGTGTGCCCAGTGACGACTTTGACAAAGAAGATCTAATTGTGCTAACTAAAATACTAACTTCGAACAAAGTGGTTATTTTTCTCAATAACCATCCAGCCATAGTTCAGATATCACATTCACTAGCCACGAAGAGAGTAAAAGAATCAATCTATCAACCAAGACCATAATATTTATATTACTTGTCTTGCTGACAACTGTCAAAGTCAATTATTGAAAAAGGTTCCAGTGAAAAGGATTCATATCAAGCATGATGATAAGAGCTCTCTCGGTAATCCATTACCATTTGTAAGGGCTCTGTGAGTGAAGTAGAATGTTTATTGTATAATTTCGAAAACTGATGACCTTAACCCAGGACCAGTTTGAGGAGTTTCTGCGTTCAGCTGGAATTCTAATCATCTCGCGACCTTCCGATACGACCACAATTTTTCCTTCGTCTTCAAAATATCCCGTCTCTAATCCCTAGGAACCAAATACATTGATGCATGCGATGTTTAACTAGTATTTGAGTTGAATTCAAACTTGTAATCTTTTCAGTTTTTCAGTGTCATTTGTTTGTACTCTTTTATGTACATTTGTTACTCTTAACAGCATTCGTCTAACCGATTAATATATTATTTTCTTGGCATTCAATAGTGCATACCATGATCGATTTAGCCTGATGGAGCTGTCATTTTTATGTTTATCATTTTAAATAGTATGTAATTGAAATGTTTCCTCTTACTTTAATTGCAACATACTTCTAAATTTTTAAACTTATAATTCGAGTGAGAAGACATTTCAACTTCATCTATAGTTTAGTTTTTATTTAGTTTAATCTTTTAAATGGCATTCATATCACCATCTTCAATATCTAACATTATCTGTGGTACCAATTTACATTATCTATGGTGAACCTTACCATATATGACGTCAAATATAGAATGAATCCTTACCTTTTCAACCTTCTTTAAGGCTGGCAGAGGTTTTTCAACCTCCTTCAGGTCACCCCAGTTGGGGTCTTCCTTTGGTTCTCCCCATTTTTTGTACTTTCGTTTCTTTAACATGGCTCGGAAGTCCATACCACTGGCATCTATAATAACAGTTTATCAATACCCATATATTCAATGTATTTGATAGTAATAAATGCTTTGATGTACCGAAACAATAAGGACTGTTGGGAAACTTAATTTTGAGGTTCTTTTGAAATATGATAATGTTTTTGCATAGCAAATTAAAATAATCATTTTCGTACATCGTAAATGAGCTTTATAACTCATTAATCAAAAGGGGTCATTTCGGAGCGTACAAACTCGTGGAGCCTGATGTCTGTCTCGGTGTATAGGAATCAGCCCTTTTTAAGGTGTTTGAATTTTTTGTTTCTATGAACTGTGTTGATTAAAAAAGTAAATAAGACTTACCGGACACATAAAGCTGCGTTTCAGCTGAGTCCTCTCCATTAATATTGCTGATGACAATTTTGTATGTTCCCTCATCATTGGGCTTGACTTTGCGCATGCAAAGGGTGATGAGACCCGTTTCACCATCGGTGATGAACTTGAAGCGGCCTCCTTCGATGATCTCAGTGACTCCCTTGTAGAATTTGAACGTGGGGGCCGGGTTACCCTCCACTTGGACTTGGATGTATCCAGTTTGGTCTAGTTACAGAAAATAGTGTTTTCTACTTTATAAATATAACAACAAACGGTTAAAACATATTATTAGTACCTATTTCATTTTAATTACCGAGTAAAATATATTTTTATATACCAAATATTATGTTATATAATATATACTATGTCGATCGAAACTTAACAAACTTTAAGTATGTCACAAAACCCTAAAAAAATATAATATATCAACATCTATTAACACTACAATATGACAGTTAGTTTAAAACAACGTTAAGTCGTTCTCATAATAACAAATCACGACGTTGCATTTAAAACGAATGTTTGTACAATATAAATAGGTTCTACAACGAATTATTATCAGCGGTTGTGTATTTCAGTAATTATTCTGTTATCGAGTCAGAATTTGGCACGGTTGTATCGCTTCACTTACCTATACGTATATAAATTAGCGAGCATTCGACGCTATAAATAATAGACTCTAGCAAATGATACAATCTTTAGCACAGATAACTAAAGTTCATAACGGAATGACCTGTAATTCAAAGGGAACCATTTGTGCTCTATTTGTGCGTTGAACGATCCGTAAAATACACCCGTCTAAGACGATAAATAATTATTAAACCCTAGAGCCCCTTTGGGAAAAACCTATTGCTTCATGATAAATATTAAATATATTATTTAGTAAATAGCTTAAGAAGAACTTAATATAGGCTATTTTTTGTTTTAAGCTTGAGATTAAACTAGATTAAATAGTCTTTCTACAAAGTATTATATTATGTTCATATTTTTTTAAGTTCGTTTACTTTCAGAGGGTGGCGGAGATAAAAGTTTACGTAAGAATATCAACCTATCAGTTTGATATTTATATGTCGTCGCAACAGAAAGTTATAATTTAACTAAAGTTATAATTAGAGAAACTATATATAGCTTCTACTATACCTTCAACGGCACTGTAGTTCTCCTGTATATCAACAATCGACGGCGGGCCATCGCTTCCGAGAGGCTTCAGCGGTATAGAAGGCTTGTTGATCAAGTCTTCCAAGTCCTGGATCGATGGTCTTCTCGCGTCGCCAGATTTCCTTCGCTATATCATTAATTCCATATGAGTTCAAGAACACAACATTGAAACTCGGGTTAATCACGTAAAAGAACATATAGAAAAAACAATCAACATTTAAAAAGCATACGGACTTGAAATACTTATAAAACTTATCTGACTTTTAATCGTAATAAAAATTAAACATTCAACGACAAACTATTGGATTGTTGACAAATAATTCGATTAAAGTGAACAAGTCATCGATGTACATAAACAGTTCATCGCCGAACAAATATAGAATTGAAAAATGATATCGGAACCGAACACAGAACGCATTAGTTGTGTTATGACAGTTGTCGTGGATCAGACACGTAGCCAAGACACGACAATGAAGATGAACTTCCTGATAAATGTGGCACAAGTGTTGATAGCTTTGATGATATTCTTTAACCGCGTCATTAGTATTTTAAAATCGTATAACTACTACTGAAATTATGACCCACCGTTTGTCATTAGGCAATGGGCATCCCACCAAGATATTATTACAAGAATCATCTGTGACAGAAATATTTTTATACGGCCTGGATAGGAATAGTTACCTGTACCGAATGTAACTGTCGGTCATAAAAACTTTCGCGACGTTGACAAGGTAGTTTTTGGCTTGCTGGAAAAATAGTTATCCTTGATCTTATTTCCAAGTGCCGATGAAAATAGCACTGTATATTATATTTCCAATGTACTTGATACTTCCTACTACAGCTAAACAGCTTTATATATCTTCATCGTAAAAAATAAAAAGCATCTTCGATTAAGTTATAGAACAATATTTGATAATATTATTTTTAATTTTGTTACTAAGTCATAATCGCACTTCATTAAATGTCCCGTAAAGCATTATGAAATTTGTAGAAAAAATGTTGCTTATAACAATAATTATTATAACAATTAATCTTTATGTACATCGATGACCAATTAATTCAAGATACTAAAAATTATAAAACTAAACAAATATTGGAACAAAATGATAGATTACTTCCAAGCTATGTACTTACCACGTCAGTTTGAAAATCTATAGCAGTCACAGATAGCCTACTTGCACTAACGGTAGATGAGGTAACCGATTTGCCAGTAGCACTACTTATGGTTTTCGTAGAAGTGCTACTGACAGATTTGGTTGATGTACTAGTTATGGATTTAGTAGATTTCTTTATAACAGCCGCCATTGCGCTTACACATAACAAATACCACAAAACAACTTAAACACGAACAGTATATTCACATAAATCACAGTCACTTTCCCATTTTATAGTATTTAATAATTCTATTTAATTTTTATGAATATCTCTTCGTTCCTCGTCACGGTGCGTATGAATTTGTACATATTTATGAAATTAAATGCGTCGAAATACTAAGTGTAAAGCCTATTATAAAAATATAATTCGATTAAGGCAGTTCGATTAATGTCGTTCCATCTAAAAATTGGCGCGTGTGTCAAAAGACTGAAGGGGTCGCGCGGGCACCGTCGCCTCGAAATTAAGAGGGTGGGGTGCGGGGTATGGGGGCGCCGGGGGGAGTGCCGACGTCTATTTGTGCACAGCACAAATCAGCAGACCAATTCAATTAATTATCAGATTAAGGTGAGGTATCCATGTGTTACTTGGACGATGTTTTATTTCGTGTGAGGTTGTCGTCAGCCCATCGATAATTGACCACTTTGCAGATGTATTCCAGTCATTATTTAGTGGATTCGATTTGAGAAACTTCGCTATCAACCATTCTGTCGAGTTAGCGTTAGTTACAATTGAACTTTGAGATGTCTAAATCAGGCTCAATGTCTCGACCGACAACTGTTGACACTGCCATTGTCAATCAATCTATCATACGAAAATTATGTCAATGCTCTCTGCGTTATAAATTAGGCTGAAAACCTAAATAGCCAGCTGTATCAGTTGCAACATGACACAGTCAGTCTGGATGCAACCGTGGCTTAACATTTTGCTCCTACACTAGAAAAAAAAAATTCTTATGACTCTAAATATGTTCTTAACTTTACTTTACACTGCTTTTAAAATCAGAAATATAGTAAGTATACAAGGGGTTTTAAGGCTGTTTAGATAGGCTTTACTCGATTTAAGAAAAAGATGATGTAATTTTATTATTTGTTCTAGCTACGAGAAAACACGTGACATTTAACAATGGAAACAAAATTCAAACTTAACAGTTCGAATGGAATCTGTCGATACAATAACTGATGTCAGGGCGCCGAAATTTGAATGCTGAATCGCCATCATCGCCAAGAGTTCCTTAGATACCAGTACTGTTGCAACTCAGCCCGGAGGCGGGCGACCCACGCGCATCGAGGTATGTCTAACTATACTAATATATCTGTCAATCAGATTTATATTTGTTCTCATCTATTTTCGGATCTGTCCTTGTCTTTAATTTCAGCGTTGTCTAGATTCGCTGTTCTTACTTATGGCAACTTTTAAGTCTATAATTAGACGAAGCTGTCTCATCTATCCATTTTATATATATTGCTAATACCCTATAATTAATTCTTGGATCTTTTTCTGCTAAAAAACAAGCGTTACGTTTAATTTCGAAACCAATTTTCAATTTTAATTAAATTTTTACGGCAAATACGTTGACATGATCAGCAGTCAGCACACCTGCGTTATTACAAATACTTTTTATTGTCAGATCAATAATGCAATATGGCAGGTGATTTTGTAAGACATATATCGTCTTAACATAATACGAGAGCGGCAATAATTCATGTCCATTGGCAAGTTTTCGGCTATTAAAGTATGTGGTTGAAGTTTGTCGCGCGTGTTTTGGCGAATATGTATTAAAGCACTCTTGCAAACATTTTATCTTATGTTTTTAAACTAACGGGAGGAAATTAAATGAAGGGACTATATTAATTCTGCGTCTTTTGACCTATTGGTCTACGAAATAACGAGTTATACATTTAAGAGTGATTCCTTAGGTTACTTGTTTTGTGGTATTGTAAAAGGTTACTTTAATTTTGTACATAAAACTATATAAACGATAATAAACATAAAGCATAGGGCAAGCAGATATAACGGCCAATTTACAATAATTAATTGATTTATATCATCATAATTACATTCCAAGCGAGAAGCATTAATTCTTAAGTATTTAGGTTAGCGTGGGCATTGACTGGCATTTCTTTAACAATAAATTACCAGGAGTTTATTTGCAGCAACTGTATCAAATAGCCCGATAATTTTTTGTTAGATGGCACATGCTGTTCTTATCTATTTTAATGTTAAGACGTGTCTATGATAGTTGGTCAAACTGTTAGAACGACAAGGTGTTACGCACTAGTAGTTTAACTAAATGTATATTAACTACGCTGTCGATATTTCCACTTTGAAACCAATAATAAACCGATTCATCATCAGCTTTATAACTGGTTTACCGAAATACATAAATAGTCAATTAATCACTTGGCAAATCTATGTTAGCCACGAATCTATTCGATCTATAACATATATTTAAACATATATTTTCACTCATTGTATACCTCGTCCGCGATTTCACCCGGCCTGCCGCGTTTCTTTTTTGGAAAGAAATAATTACTTCAGTTAGATATAAGGTTAATACTGTGCATATATGTTCATGAGAGTGCTGTCATTCCCCATAATCAATATCATAGTTTTATTGTGTTATCTGATTGTGTTTCTGTCTCGTTTTTATGTAGTCGTGCATATTAAAATTGTGTCAATTGTTGATTTGTGAGTTAGATTTTATATTAGGGAGTTAGTAGAAAATTGAGCGTTAGATGTGTATCTACAGCCATTTTATTTCTAAAAAGCATATCCCATAAGAGAAAATGGTACTAATCATTCACATTCTTGCCATAATTCAAATGTGATATTCTCCTATGGATACAATTGTCAATACATTGCTTGAAAAATGTACAACATTTTTGCAAACGGCTAAGCGATTTCTATGGGTCTATTTAAGATAGGAAAGATTTTTATAGAAACTAAAGTGGGTACTCTACGATATGGACATATTATTAAGGAGTATGGATTGTACAGAATCCATCAGAGATAATGTTAAGAACTGTGTGATTGTAACTCGTGAACTGTATTGTGATAAAAAAGTTTTCAGTGCCACAGTGTTCACAAAAATTTCAATGTGCAATAAAAAATTGAGAAAAATTATAATGTCCATAATAAAAAATAGAAAAGATTTGACAAAATGCTTTGCAAAGCGAGCAGCGTCCACCTAAAAGTGACCAGACCCAAGCGATCTCACCTTTCTCTCGTCTAAAACTTCGCCTGGACGTAATTTCGTGACCTGTTTTTAAAAAAATATGATAGTAATCCTTCCAATTAAGTGTTGCCTATCTAACCTCTGCCGCCGAACCTGGTGCAAACCCTATCTGGCCCTACCCAAATTATTAGGTGCAGTAATTCACCAGCGGTGCGAAAGTTATTTCGTTATGTTTTGCCATCGTTGTTAATCTTGTTGTTAGTTGTCCCTAGACCAATGCGAGTATCCAAACAATCTGCCTTAGTTAATTCTGAAAGGTCCACCGATGCTCGACCATCGTCTCCGTTATTTTGTGCGTACGTGCTGACAAGCTGTGCAAATTTGTGTGCTCCGAATCGCAAAAGTGTGTGCATTTAGTTTTGTCTCGAAAAGTTCAGCGAAGAAATTTACTGGATGATTACACGACGCCTCTTTTGAATTTGAATAGAATTGATAGATCTATCAGCAATCTTCATCCTGTTATCATCCAGAAAATGTATTCGTAACGATAGTATTGCGAACCGCGATGCAAATGCGTATAAGTTTCCATAAATAAGAGATAGTTAACATTTCGTCACGGCAATAGTATAACGAGTAGCATTCATTAATTTTTTGCAGTTGAACTATTACCTTCTTCTCTTCGATCACCTCACCAGGTCTTAGTTTTCTATTCTCCTGTGGATTACGTTTTGTACGATCTTAATGTTTATACAGTCTATACGTTTGAAGGCCTATTTATTTGAAACTCTAATAAGCAAGGAATTGAGGACTCTAAGCTAGATTCAAATAAAACTAAATTTAACCGTTACTAAAGCTTTGAATCCACGTGGTATTTTGTGTGGGTAAACATTATTAGTGTAATATTTAATAGTGTATTGGACGCTCTATTGTTATGGGTTCGGCTTGACAGAATAGGGTGTCTACAGGGGCTCAAAATTTCGTAAAATCACAAACATTTTTATGAAACATAGCGAAGAACAATCTTACATATATCTAAGTGATACAAATAACAGTAGACAAGACAGTAATTCCAGGACTGTGTATATTTTGTGCCTCACTATGTTTATGTAGGTTCATAATATTATATTGTTCAAACTATTCTAAATGGCACAGTGTATCTACAAATTTTCATACCTCCATTGTAATTGTTGAGATTATTGCTATTCAGATCATAATTAATTGAGTCATTATATTTCTTTGAGTTAAACAATGAATGGGCACTTACCTCGTCGCTGATAATGAGCGATGGACGTCTACCCATCTCCTCCGGTGGAGGGATGAGAGAACCTCGCCTAGCTGGAGGAGCTGGAGAAAGGGAAGGTTTCCTTCCTGGTTCTGGTTTCGGAGATTTTTCCCTAATGACTTCAATTTTGGGTGCAGCCGGTGGTTCCTCAGGTGCCTTGATTTCTGGCACTTTAGGTTTCTCTGCCGGCTGTATAATATTAAAGCATTATTAGCAACCTCGTATTTGTAGCATTCGCATTATTATTAAACGCGGTAACTAAATAAATACCGGTTCTTTATCAGGTTTCTCCTTTGTTGTTCGCGATGGTGATATCCTCTCGTATTTCTCGAGATCGGGACGGTCATAATCAGCAATTTCTGGCAGATCTTCTGCCTTCTTCTTTACTGACGTAACTTTAGCCTTTTTGACTTCTTCTTCAATCTTCTCTTCTTTGGCTGCCACTTTCTGCAATTTCACAAAATATTTCCGTTTTACATTTATTGATAAAACTACGCCCTTTCGTTCCTTGTTCTTCTTTACTTGCCATCTTGGGAGTCCTATTAGAATAATTGGTTAAGATTATTTACATATTATACTACCTGAAACTTACCGTTGACAACTGTAAAAAGTTTTAGATACCTCAAATATTATTATATTACAGAAGCGAAAGCGAAGAAAATAAGTCTACATATATAAAGGTTTATGCACAATATTATCTCTAATAAAAATAACTACCATGCATGTCAACTAAACTTTCTATATAGTTGCTAAGAGATTTCTAACTACTTAATAGTTTCTAGGGTTTTCTACTTCGCCTAACTACTCTGTGAATTTGCCAATAGTGCTGGTGCTGAAATAAAATTCAAGTGAAAAGTGCACGGTGCTGATTTTTATATTCCAATTATACCTCATCGGGTTTTTCAGTGCCGCTAATAGCTACTTGTGGTATTTCTAAAGTTGGTTTACTCTCCTCCTTTGCCTACACAAAACAATTTAATTTAATGGCGACCATACGATGTTTTATTTTAGTAAATACAACAAGATGATATTTTTATTCTTTATTACAGTTAGTTCCTTAAGGCCGTTAGGACCTAACGGTTCGCTGGTTAGAATTGAGATTTTTGAATAAAGTCAAGTTTCAGACGAATTTTAGAACCGTATGATATATTTGTAGCATCATTCCCCAAAGAATATTTTTTTTAGTAACATTACAATCATCTTGTTATATTTATTTTATGTGTACACAGATTATTAAATTGTGCTTTGTGCGTATATAAATGTGCAATAATTGTATAGTGCGTGTGATTTTGGTGAGTGGAACAGTTGAGTATTTAGGTTGGGATAGTTCTTTCAACATAATTCGAGGACTGTTTTAGAGTGCAGAAAAAAGTGCATTGTGCGTAGATAAATGAGTGTTTTATTTGTGCAGGTATCTTAAGTGTATGGTATAAGTGATATGGTTAACGTATCCAAGTTATTTTACTTCAAGTCATATTGAAGTTTGGTTATAGTTCGTAGTCCTATTATACGTAGTTTATCATTCGTCATTTTATGTGCATATTGCGCGAAGTATAAATTGTGCTCTTGTGCTATTGTAGTGCTTAAACAAGCTGAGAGGTCTGGTCGTTTGTACCTGAGGTGACCTTGACCTTCTCCAAGGTACTGAGGATTCTGATTCACGTAATGTTGGTGTGTAATCGTCTTCCAATTCTGGTGTTTGTTCCGCCTGATAAATAGTATGTTTGAGAACGTGTTTCACAGAGAGGAAATATCAATGAATGTGTCTATGTATACCTGAGGGATTTCTGGAATAACGTTCCATGAAAATGGCACTTCTTTCTGTTTTGTGTCCGGTTCTGGAGTGACCAACTTAGGGACCTATTATGTGAATAGTTTAGGAGCTATTAAATTTGTCTCAAGTTAATTTAGAAGTAAATGTAACGTATGTGAATAGTTTACCTCTTTAGATTTTCTCCAAGGGTACAGTGTGTTTTGTGTTTTATCAGTTAATGTGTCGGTTTGGTTAACATCTTCAGGTACCTATTAACAGATATACAGTTTATTTTCCTTAAACTTTACATACGAAAGAAAATAAATATTATTGATGGTATTATACCTTCTTGTCTGAACCCGGTTTCAGATCATCTTGACTAGTTTGTTTTGATTCCTACAAACATTGTAAATATTCTTAAATTTATATCTTTAGATATCGTTAAAAATCAATTTCATCCAAGATCATTAAGCATCTTCAAACAAATTCAGAGAATTATGTTTTATTGCTCCTTTTTATTTTTTTATATTCTAAACTAACCTTGCCATTTGGTTTGTCATGATGTTGTGGTGATATATTATCAGATTTATCGCTATCCTTCTTTGGAACTGACTCGCTTTCGGGTTTATATTTTGGATCCTAAATACAGTTTATCTATTATTACTACTGTACCACAAAACTGTTGTTGCTATTAATTTTATATTACAAACGGTATCATATAAGTAATAGGTAATATTAGTAATGAATATATTAAAAGTGTTCCCCACCTCATCCTTACTAGGACGTCGCCAAGGATAAGTAGGTTCTGATGGTTTATCAAGAGAAACTCTACGATTGACTTGAACGTCTTCTTTGGTTTCAGTTATATCCTCAGTATCCTGTTTAGGATATCAAAAGTTAATTTTGTTTAATAACAAATCCTACAAAGCTGATTTGTTGTTGAATTTTATATTTACCTCAGTTTTGCTATAACGCCTTTTAGGTTCCACGTCTTTAGGTCTGGGTTGGTCTAAACTCATACTACGTTTTGGGTGTGTTTTTTCTGTGATATTCTATTGTTGTAAAAATTGTGTAATGTCAGTATGATGTATGTAAGGTTGCTTTAATTATTGAGTGTTTTTAATTATGAGTAGTGTCTTTATACAGTTGTATAAAAGCAATTTAGGAAATTAGCTACTAATTTTTTTTTAAAGCCCAAGTAATGTTGCCACGCTTAGTAAACTTATACGGCGTTACCTTAGTAGCAATTTTGTTCTTAATAAAAGGAATCTTAATATTACTCAGTTCTGCTTCAGACTATTTTGTATAAGCTCGCATTTATATACAATGTGTGCATCTGTACCTGTGTGTGTAAGTGTGTTTACCTGTGTGTCTGTATGCGTAGGTCGCCATGGATTTGTTTTATCTGATTTATCAATCTCAGTTTCGTCAGTTGGCTCTTTAGGTGTGTCCTAATTAAAAATGATTTCATTGACTAACTTACACATTGCACATATGTGACAGAATTACATGTTTTTGCTTGCGTTAACACAAAGTAAGATTGAACATTTAACATGAAAAATACGAACATTTAAAACAATATAAAATAGAAGATCATATTTACAAAGAGAAGAAATTGAAACGTGTTTTGACGATAATTCGAAATTTGAATTTAACGGTCATGCAATTGACGTCACTTCAAACTTACCTTCAACTTAATTTTTTCTAATTCGTTTACTTGTTCCTGCTTGACACCAGTCTAAAAAAAGTTAATTGGGATATAAGCATTTAGAAGGGTACTAAAATAATTTTCATTTCATTATTAAAAGCTCATATTTCAGTTTTATATCGCTGTCGTATATATTCTATATTGATACTAATATTGTGAATGAGAAAGAGACGCTGATAGTTAAGTAATTTGGTTAAAACAATATTTTATTTTAGGTTGCGTAGTTTTACTACGGACAGTCCATTAATAGCTAAAGGTAGCTCCTATTGAGATGAAAATTAAGGCAGATCACAGCTTTTATAAAACTGACATATGAGCCAAAATCTACTGTAATTGAGGACTAGGTTTCAACTACTTATTGCGAAATCGGATAAGCGAAACTACTTAGCCAAAATGGAGACTAACTACTGTAATCTACTATTTTGAATCCAACATATTTTTCTGGAAACCACTCAAAAATCCAAACAGTGCTTGCGTTAAAAGTGCAAAAACTAACTACAAATTTTTCATTCTTATAGTATTGCTGTTTATTATTTAAGTTACTTCTTATATTTTCTATTATTACAATAATCTAAATAACATTTGTTTTGTGGTGAATTGTTTTAGAGCTATTTTTATTTTCACTTGTCGTGTTTTTATTTGTTTCATGTTTATGTTCATCATCAAAATGTTATTTTTCGTTTGTACCATCGGGTTTTTCTCTCTTGACTTACCTTCAGGGAGGCTTTCCTCATTGTCGACACCTGCTGTTGTTCCGATATGGACGAAATTGAAGATTTTCTGCTTTCCGCACTCTCCTTTGTGAGCTGGTATAATATTAATGAGTTTAAAACTTTATTTAGAACGAGGTCGACGAAAAACTGTTATTTATCACTTCAGCTGAAGTTTATCATTATTATAGATATCTAATGGCAAACACAATTTAATACATAAGCCTAAACTAAACCTACTTAAATTAAATTGAGTTTATGTAGTATATTTTATAGAAAATTACCTTAACAGCTTTGTTCTCAATTATGGAGCTTCTTCGGCTCTCAGTTTTTTCTTCAACCTAAACAAAAAAAATAAGGTTAAGTAAAAACGAATGGATGATTTTATATTAATCCAATAGAAAAATCAGAAAGTAAATAGATAATTAACTTATTATTACATACTATATATCTTGTTTAAGCGTTTGTTCTTGTTACTTACGAGTTCTCATGAGGACAAAATAAATACATTGTGCAACATTACATTAAGGGATATATTAAAAGTATTTGCTACATGTCGAGGCGTAACTAGTATCTCTTATAGATCTATAATATAATAATATGGTATTATAATAAATGTACTCCTAAGGTGAGTTAAAATTCTTTAAATAATTACCTCGTTTTGAACAGAAGCTACAGATGTACGTCTGCTGTCAATCTAAAAACATTCACATTCAAATGATAAAAAGGAAATATTAATAACAAGTGGACAAATGCAAGAAAAACGCCGTTTATATAATGAAGGGAGGTTTTAACATACATAAGGGATTGTTTGAGTATATAATGTCTTTATATAGATAGATAGCAAATAGTTTTTGTTATTGAATAGT
>JADANM010005856.1:6354508-6370121 GCA_026213755.1 Eurema hecabe | reverse complement strand
AATGATATTTATCATCCAAGTCTAAACAAATGAATATTATGAAAATATACATTGCTGTTGGTATAATGGTAAAAAAAAACAAATCCTTTTGTAAGGGCACACGTCACAGGGTAATATTGACATATCAAATCATTCTTCAGGAATCCACTTTAGAGTACCTTAACTGCTAGATGCTCTTCAGCATGAGCGACCATCGTCACGGCCTTTGGATTTATAAAAAAATACTCAATTCAAATATGTATTACAAACTGGTATATTGGTCTTACTTAAGAAAAAGCTACTTAATTCATTTGTCATGAAATTTGGGTGATACTATAGGATGAATAACTTTTATCCCATTCTATTCCTCTAACACAGTAGCTCCAATCCAAAAGGACTTAAGAATACATTAAACTTGAATTACCGAATAAGTTTTTTTAATTAAATGTCTGATTCATATTCTTATAGGTATAGTTAAAAGAAGTTACCTGTGAAACTTCTTTTTCTTTCTTCTCCCTAACAGTGGGAGTTGGAGAAATCTTCTCATATTTCTCGAGAACTGGCCTCTCGTAGTCATCGACGAAGTCTAATTCATACTGTTAATGAAAATCATCAATTAATTCACTTTTAGAGTAGTTACCTCTTTGCAATAAGTCTCAAGATTGAGAACCAAAGTGTTATGTGACTGTTAGATAAACAAAACACATAATATATTTGACTGGTCTAATATATTTAACTCGTTGCTAGCAAATAATCTATGATTTTAATAAAACTTTACCTGAAACCTGAAAAAGATACAACTGAACAGTGCACAATAAAAAAGGGTCGATGGATTAAAATTAAACAATGAAAATAGAAATCGATGAACATATAGACTTTGTATTTAATGCCATACAAAAACTTACACAAACAAAAGATAATACCTGTAAAGAAGCAAGAGAAAAGCATCATGCGACCGGTATTTTTTTAATATAAGACGTAATAGAAGCTCGCTTATTATTGCAGGACGCGGACACGACAAGTGTGAAAATAGTGTAGTGTGTAGTGCAAAAGTGTTTATAGAAATAGTGCAAAGTGTTTTCAAAGTTATGTGAAAAACGTGTGTTTAGACAGCCCTGGAAGTTAAGATCCAAGTGACTGTCCATTTTATTGACAAAGTCATCATAATCCAGGATCAAGGAATAGTAACATTTAAAAGAAGTGCAGTACATTTATACAAGTGCGTAAACAGACGGAACAGAAGAAGTGTAGATGTTTTCAAAGGGATTTTACCCCGTCGATGTTCTCTTTAGTACTGGACGTGGCCTTTTTGGGTGTGTTTTCTGGTGTTTTCTTGACAGTTTTCTTGAGTTGGGGCACTTGGAATTTGCCACCTTGTATTGTGAGTGGTTCCTGAGAGAGTTACACTGTTTGAATGGATTCTACAATATTAATGCTTATACTTCTATGTTACGTTATTTCTACATCTAAAGCAGGTTCTAGGTGTTAAGTGGTTGTGTCACGTCAAACCTCGTGAGTTATAGCATGCTGTTTTCATATGAATATTCTAAGCATCTCAATATATTTAAATAAACGTATTTTTTTCTCGTCTACCTCAGCATCGTCGTCTTTCTTGACAACAGCCGGTTTTTTGACCTTAAGCTTAGCAGACTCGGAACCCTCCTGAATAACAATTACATTTTTTTTTTACATATTATATTGACGTTATACTGAGATGATTAAAATATTAAAGAGTACTACCGTTGGCTTTTTCTTAGCTGGTGTTTTTTGTGTAAGTGCTGCTTCTTCGGGGGCGGTTGTGCTTGTCTTAGTTTTGGGCTTGGTGAGGCTGACCGATTCTTCCGTATCCTCCCCCTAGCCCCACAATGAACACAGATTGATTAGACACAGAAGGTACAAATACGTAAATGCATTCCATAGAAAGAATAGGGAGTGAAAAGGTGAGTATACATCGCTTTATATAGAACTGCAGCATAGAGATAGACGGTACAGAGAGTAACATGAGGTGTATATACAACTTGGCGATCAATTCGGAGCGTCGGTGCTTTACGCATTTTATAACACTATATTTAGCTTTCGTGAAGTGCTACATAAATATCTTGTGCTATTTTTGCTGCGTTACATCAACAGAATTTATTTTTATCTGTACCTTGATTAAGAATGAGTATCTTCTTTCTAATTGTAGGTTTGGCTTTGTGTTATTTGTGTCGACTAAAATCTGTGGATTGTTTAAAATGTAACTAGATATATACATACTACTACTTATATACAATGAGTCACAACAATGCTTTGTCTTCGACAGCATAATCTGTTTTTTATTTTAACTTAATATTAAATGTTTCTTTTTTTGAGAATTCAATTTACCGGACCATAATATACATGTGTGGCGTCATCTCGCATTGCCTTTTGCATACATATATACTTTACCGTGTTACTGAACAACCGTTTTCCTTATTGTATACATATTATATACTTGAAATAACCAAGAGTTAATATCTATTGTACCTAAACATGTTGAAGAATTATATTCACCTTTAAGTTGTTCGCCATTTTTTGACTGATTTAGTAATTTTCGGATCTCAACAATAAAATTTTTAACATTGAATGAATGAATCTTCTTTGTTATCTTAACAAGAATATTATGAGCCAGCATAGGACGAGATACTAGTGCGAGATGGCGTCGTCACAATATTGATTCAAGGACATACAAATAACATTAAATTAGAAAAAACAAATCTTGTGTGACTCATCGGAAGCTTGTATATGTGTGTAGTGTGTAAAAGTAATTGTTGTATAATCAATTGTAAAGTCTACCTGAGCTGGCTTATCCTTAGGTCTTTTAATCGTTTTTTCTTCAACGATTTCTGGTTTTTTAACTTTGAGTTTCGCTTCGGCCTCATCAATCTAATTAAAATAGTAGTACGTTAATATTGCAAGTTTTAAGTGTAATTTAAAGAATGTTTCTTTGATAACGTTACTAATACAAACCGTAGGTTCGATTTCAGCGGGTGTTTTATGAGTAAGTGAAACGTCTTCTGGCTCAGGCTGGCCTGGCTTTTTCGGTTTGGACAAACTGACACTTTCGTCAACATCCATAGGCTAAAATTTTTAATATAATTGAATTAATTAATTTGATTTCGTATTTTATAAAAAGCTCAAAACGTTTCAGTAGGAATGGATTCTACCTCTGGTTTATCTTTATCTTTGACAGAGCGCCGTCTTGCAACAGTTGCAGAGGAAGTTTCTTCGGGAACTTTTTCGTCCTGTTATTTCAATTTATTTGTATATTTGGTTATAATAGTTTTATAGCCATTAACTAAGTTATACTATTAAGCCTTTTATAATTTATTTATCACACGATGGATATTGCTTTATTGAATTTAGAAAGCGTCGGCAGGTTGGTTAGGGGTAATTGTTTTTTTTTGTTTTTTGGATCCTAAGTCTAAAGCCAAGGGCCAGTAAAGCATGGGTTGTGTAAAGCGGGTGTCTGTGTACCTTCTTTTTCTTTTCAGTCGGTGTTGGTGATATCTTTTCGTATTTCTCAAGTACAGGTCTTTCATAATCATCAACAAATTCTTCCACCGCAACCTTTAAATTATCATTATTGCTATTAATCGTTGCTTCAGTAGTTTTAATAGTTATATATTGCTTTTTATTTTTATTAGCGCAAGGTGTTTCTTTTTCTAATACAGTATTTAAAATAACGTATGACCGACTTTTAAAATGTAAAAAAGAGAATAATAAATTTTATCCGCTTTTTTGCGGTAATATTTTAGAAAAATAAAATAGTACATTCACTCCTATTTCAAAATAGGATTTCAGAGGAGTATTTCATTAACACTATTCCGGTATGCGGTTCAAATACTTACCATAAATAAAAAAGTTCCTGAAAATAAACAAGTAAGGAAAACATAGATGTTTTTTTACATTTACAAGCGAAGCATTATACAGCCATGCGACGTTTGCGGCGACTGGTGCTGCTGAAAGTTCTAAAATTGAGTGTTTTTTTTAAGAGAAAGAGAGTGTAAAAATTGCTTATTTCGTTTAAAACGCTCAAACGCTGTTACCGTAAAATTTGTATATAGCGAGGGTTACGTGTGTAATTTTTATTTATTTTAGATGCTGTGTGCAATCAAGTCTTGTGCAAATTAGAGTAGTATGTTATCTAAATCTGTAATCATGTGCAGTGTTTGTGTTACCTCCTTCTCTTTGTGTGAGGGGCGTCTCTTTACAACCGTTTTTTTAACCGTTTTTACGGAATCCTTAACCTCCGGTTGTTTTTCTTCTTCCTACATTATGAAATTATTTAATATTAATTTTTGTTTAAGAACGTCGCTGCTATAATGTTTTAAATAAGAAATTTAATTTTACCACTGCTTTATCTTTTATTGACGTTTTGCGAAGAGCTGGTTTTTCAAATTTATCAGTCTCATCCGCGTCTTTAGGTTGTTTTTTACTAGTTACTTGTGTGTCCTCCTAATGAATAATTGTATTAATTTAACATCAGTGTATGCAGGTACGATAAAATGATTTTAAAAAACAAGTTCTAAGTAAGTATGTACCTTTACGTCACTAGGACGTCGCTTATCTGAAGGTTTAAGTGGTTTTTTATCGTCGTTTTGAGTCTCATTGTTATCTTTAATATCACTGGGCTGCTACGAAAAAAATCCATATTTAAAATTATGGCATTTTGACAAAAATAATAAAATTATTATAGAGAGACGACTAATACCTCTTTTGTTTTTTCAGGAGAGAATGGCCTATATTTAGGTTCATCTCTCTTAATTGTTCGTGTTATTTGAGTATCTTCGACGATTTCATCCTCGTCCTAAATAGATAGATTTAAATTTAAGTTGTATGTTAAAGGATATTGCCAATAGGAATTTTATTTGTATTTTTAAGACTACTAACCATTGGCTCAGGTTTACTTTGTGGTTTACGAGTAACAGATGCTTTTTCTTCTTCATCTGTAGATTTGGGCTTTTCCCCTTTTTTATCGGGATACTCTAATGGCTCATCGACTTCCATTGGCTGTGTTTAATGATTATTTTATAAATTTAAATTCAAAAAGGCATTCAGATTAATTTTAATGAGCAATACTATTCCTACCTCGGGTTTAAATTTATCTTGAACAGAACGGCGTCTATCCGAGACTGTTGAAGATACATCTTCTGGTATTTTATCATCCTATAGGCATAGAAATATTTTTTTGTTCATATTCATTCAAGTTTAGGATGAAAAACTAATTTATATAAAAATAAAGAAACGCCTTTACTGAGATTAAAATTGCTAAATTTAATTGGTAATGTTAGTGTATCAGTGTAAAAGTGTACCTTCTTCTTTCTGTCAATGGGTGTTGGTGTTATTCTTTCGTATTTCTCAAGAACTGGCCTCTCATAATCATCTATAAACTCTTCTTCTTCAACCTTCAAAAGTATATTATTATATAATAACATACACAACGAAACAAAATTGCTAGAGAACGACGCAGGAAATTTAAAAACCCCCTTAAATTCAACATTTGCTTTGAAGCTCATGCGTTTTAAAAACATAGCAGGACAATAAATACAATTAAAAACCTGTAATAAAATTTGGCCGAACTGCATAAATATACCTGTGAGAAAGCGTGGAAGAATTATAATAATTTGTAGGTAAAAGACAGGCATTAAATTAATCGCCTTCAAAATTAGAAAAATTAATACAAGCTCGCGGTGCTGTTTGGATCAATCGTGTGTTTAGCGTGTTACGGTTTAGTTTTGTATCGTAATTAAGTGGTATTGTAAATACCTCTTTTTCTTTAAGAGACGGACGTTTCTTAGTTTTAACATCGTCTTTCTTAGGCGTTTTTGTTTTTGGTTTCTCGTCTGGTTTTTTATCTTCCTCCTATCGTGAAAGAAAAAGTTTTAGAACGTGTTCAATTTCTGAATTAAATTTTATAATCAACTTTTTCCTCGCTATACCTTTTCTTTAGTTACAGGCCGTTTCCGAAGACTTGGCATTTCTGGCTCCTCTTCCTTTGGTTTTGGCTTTATTTTGCCTTTCATTATGTCAGTTTCATCCTATCAACGAATTAAAAGAATAAATATTCTATCACTAAGACCGATCTAAATGAACGCATTCTATTATTTTTATACCTGAGCGTCGCTTGTACGACGTTTGTCTTTTGGTGTAGGAGTAATTTTCTCATATTGCTCTAATTCCGGTTTTTTGTAATCATCAATAAATTCTGACGATTCCTATAAGGCATTAGCAATGATTTTAGAAATAATGTATCTATATTGTCCCTAATAATAAGTCAAAATATTAGTTATTTAGTACCTCTGAAACTCCGTTTTGTTTCTTAGTTTTATCAAGCGATGACGGGGAAATTTTGTCGTATTTCTCAAGATCTGGTCGTTCGTAATCGTCAACAAACTCCTTTTGTTCGTCGGGCTTTTAAATTAAAAATTGTATTTTATTAATAAGGTTTAGAAAGAACATAGGAAAATATATTTCATTGGTTAAATTTTTTTGCTAACTACCTTTTTGATAGGTTTTTTCGACTGAGCTACTTGTGGCTCTTCCGGTTCCTCTTCCGAGGGTTTTACAGGAGTTTTAGAAAGTTTGACCTTTGATATTTCATCAACAGGCTCTTCAGGCTTTGTAATGCCTTTTTTGATACTTGATCTACGCTTTTCCTCGACAACCTAGTATTAAATTGTGTATTAAAGTTTATGCTATTTATTTTAATTACTATGGACATTATTACATATATTTTTTTTCATTCGATACCTCCTCTTTTGTTTCAACTTTAGTTGTCCTATCAGCGCCTCCAGAGGGCTTAGTTGGTTCCTCCTCCGGTTCGTCTGTTCGACTTTTCGCAATCTCAGAAATTGAAGTACGTTTTGTCTAAATTTAACAAGATTATATTTTTATTAAACAGATGAAAAGATAATTTTATTTTTTTATGTGTCAGTGTATGTGTTTACCTTTGGTGTGTCATCCACTTTAGGTTTTTTTTCAAGTGGAGTTGGTGTGATTCTTTCGTATTTCTCCAAAACAGGTCGCTCATAGTCATCAACGAACTCGAACTCATCCTAATTAACACATTATAACACAACTCCAAGTTAGAACAACACTCCAAAACATTGATTCACAATAATTAACACTAAATAAATATACATAGATTTCACTTTGTATATTGTCATGGTTTAAAAGTGACGTTACATACAATGATGCCACAGTTGATATAAAACTGTTTTCATGAAAGCTTTATACACGTTTTTACAAACAACATTAATACTTACATCCTCCTTCTTCTTTGTGACGACCTTCTTTTTAATTGATTTCTTCTTCTCTTCGGTTTTCTTTGGTGCCTCTTTTTCTTCGGGCTTTGGTTCCTCCTTTGGCTTAACTGGTTTGAGTTTTGGTATGCCCTCAATTTTCTGTTCCGGCTCTGGTTCCGGTTTTTTCTTGGTTTCTAATTTTTCAAGAAGAGCTTTCTTTTCTTCTTCAGTTTTGGCAGTCTTCTTTTCGAGTATCTTTTTGGTCTCTTGTTGTTCTATTTCAGCTTTCTTAGTTTCTTCAATCTTAGATTCTATTTTCTTTGCTTCAGCCTTCGATTCGGTTTTCTTTGCCTCAACTGTTACTTCTTCCTTATTGGATTCAACTTTAACTTCTTGTTTCTTTGTTACTTTCTTAGCTGCTGCTTTTTTCTCTTCTATTATTGTCTCTTGCTCTTGTTCTTGTTTCATTTCCTGCTGTAAGTTAATACATTTATATAAGATATTTTATTTAGACAAACCACTAAAACAAGAAAACCATTCTCATATTAGCTGAAACACAAACCTTTCTTTCCTCTACATGGTTTTCTTCTATAATAGATTTTTCTTCGACTATGGACATTTCTTCCTCAGACTCTTCTATTACAGTGGTTTCTTCTTCCTCTTCTTCTTTTTTCTTTTTCTGAAAGTTATTTACAGAGATAACAGGTTTATGTTACCGATTATCAAAAAAGTTGTTAATTTATTTTTTAATCCCATTGATTGAACCTTGAAATAATGTCAATTTATTTACCTTTTCCTCAACGAGTGTTAAATCTGCACTTGATTCGTCTTCTCCAAATTCATTCCTTATTACAACTCTATAATTGGCAACATATTTGGAAGATACTTTTCTTATAATCAGACGAGCGTTTGTGCCATCAAATGAAGTGTTAATTTCTGAAGAATCTCTGATCACAGTCGAGTTTTTATACCATGTACATCTACAGGATTGATCTGATGTTTTCAGAACAGCCAAAAATTCAGCTTCTTCGTTTTCTTTCCTCGCCTGAAGCATATATTATTTAAACATAAATATCGTTAAATGGCAGCTTAAAAATATAATGCTAAAAATATTTCTTAAAATGGGACCTACCAGACTCCTGAAGTGTTTGATAATTACGGGTTTGTCGCCCTTTTCTTCAGGAATGTCTGTTATTTCGACTTGTTGGGATGTCGCTTCACCCTTTTCGTTCTTAGCAACAAGCTTATATGAACCTTTATCTTGTTGACTAACATTCGAAATTTCTAATTTCACAGTAAATTCACCCTGAAACAGAAATTTAAAGGTTAATTAGTATAAAGACTTTAACTAGCTGAAAGTAAATGGTCTTCATATATAATAATTGTTACCTCTCTCAATGGCTCAATCAATACTGTATGCCTTGAATCTTCTTTAACAGCACTTGCTTCTTTAAACCATGTACACGAAGGAGCAAATTTACTTAATACTTTACATTCAACAATCACAGTCTTCTTCTTAACTATTTTAATGATCTTTGGTTTCTCTTTAATAACTGGAATGACTGTAATAGAATAAAAAATATGTTAATAGGTATATTTTTCTCTTTTTAGTTAAATAGCATTCCTTTTATTAAAAATTTAACTTACTTTCTATATTGAGCGTAAGATTCGCATTGAGCTCTCCAAGTTCATTTTTAATATTGCATTTATACAATCCGGAGTCTTCAATACCAGGGTCAATGAGTTCTAATATAATTGTGTATATATCTTCCTTGACTTCGACCCTGGTTTTGATTTTGGATGAGTCCCTGATTTCTTTACCTTCGTGGTACCACACGATCGTCGGTTTCGGGCTAGCTTTAACCTTACAACCCATAATAACTAATTTCCCGTTATCCTTCGATTGGATTGTAGGTTTTTCTACAAATGTCGGGCCTTCGCCTTCTGGTTCTGGCTCGGCTTCGATATTTAAGTTAAGGTTAGCGTTGCTTTCTCCAAACTCATTTTGTACATAGCAACGGTAGGCGCCACCATCCGCTGCCGTTGGGTTTGATAAAAGCAACACCAGTTCGTAAACGTCTTCGCTTATAACCGATGATTTGATTTGAATTTTACTACTAGCTTTAATGACGGTCGATCCCTGGTACCACGTGACTTCTGCCGCCGGCTTCGCCTTGCAGACGCAACGCATTGTGATGAGTGTGCCATCCTCATTAGGAATAATTCGGGGTTTCTCCACGAACGAGGGAGCGAAACCGTTTTCGTCATCCCCACCTATACAAAAATAGTATTTTACATCGAATATAAATCAATAACACGTTTAAATTATATATCTAGCATGCAGTTTTTATTTAGGTATGGAATTCTTTTATTTAATTTCGACTTTTATAAATAACTTTATTTTTACCACAACAACTCCAAAAAATGCTTTATATTTCATGCAGCTGAATGACTTTTGATTTGCAGCATGCAATTGCTACTGTATGCGTACTGATTGTTTATTTGAATCGCTACTTTCTATTACCTTGGAAATTGAGAGCAATATTGGCATTGCTCTCACCAAACAAGTTAAAGGCATTACACCTATAGTTCCCACCATCTTCTTTAGTCGGACTTAAAATTTCTAATGTTAAATTATATGTATCTTTTCCAATAGCCTTTCGAGACATTTTCATTTTCACACCATCTCTGATTTCTTTGTCTCCGTGAAACCAAACGATATCAGGTACTGGGTGTGCTTCTAATATACATTCCATTATTAAAATGTCACCCTCTTGTCTTATTGTGGGTTTCTTGGGAAACCTGGGTGCTTTCCCGTCTGGGATTCTGTTTAAAATTTTAATAATAGTTATTTACGTGTTTCGAAAAATGAAATAGAACCAATTTGTCATGAGTAGAATAGATAATTTATATAAAATGCTTACTTAGGTTTGTCTCCGCTTTGGAAATTGAGATTAATTTTTGCAACGCCTTCACCATGTTTGTTTTTGGCGACGGCTCTGTATTCGCCCTTATCTGCGTTTTCTACCCCGATAATTTCTAACCGCGCGATGTGATATAGCGTCTGATCCTCTTCAATTGTTATTTTGTATCGACTGCTTTCTTTTACTAATTTTTTACCGTGATACCTGCACAACCGATTTCGTTAATATTATGTATATATTATGTTGGTCTAGTTGAAGTTTATTAAGAGTTTTGTTCGGGTCTTACCATGTGATGGTTGGTTTCGGTTTGCCAACGCATCGACATTCGAACGTTATTTTGGTACCGTCCTCGGACTGTCGGATGATAGGTCTCTCCGTAAATGTCGGCTTTATATAATCTTCTGGTACTGGCGCTTCGTCGCCTATTATCAAAACGTATATTATATCCGTGCCTTAAACCTAGTTTTCATAACATTGCAGCTTTGTTACAATTCAAGAATATTTAAGATGTTTTCTTACGATTTGTGTCACGACCGTAGTACTCTCAGCCAGGTTTTATGTAAGAGTTAATCGAGGCAGGTATAGAAATTGTTAACATTACCATATAATACTTAAATAAAAGATTATGTTGTGGATCGTATTATAATTGTCATCAAGGGTATTTTTGAAAATAGTACGCATAACAGTGGCTGTTATTATATAGTTGTTAAAGTGCGTGGGCTTAAGCCTGGATGTTGTGAGACACTTGAAATAATAATAATAATTGAAGTAACAACTGTGTAAGAGGATGTTAAGAAGCATCGTAACGATAACAATACGTAAAACATAATAAAATTTATATAAAAATTAGCTACACGTGCAAATTAATTTGATGATTAGTATCTAGAGGAGTCTCTTTGTTGTATTGTGTATTGTCGTGTTATGTTACATAAGCAATATTGGATACATGTATTGGACAGTGAGAAAACATCTTAAACGGTTTATAATGATGTTACAACACATGTATACATTATAGTGTGTCATGTCGAGTATTTAATATATCTGAGGAATTAGTTGATGAAATTACAAAAGCTTGGCCGCAAAATCTACATTTACATGAAACGGACAATGCTCAAATAGCATCAAAACACAGATGAGAAATAAAATAATATGAAGTTGTTCTTTCAGTGTTATACCTTATCTAAAAAAGGCGAATTAGCAAGAGTGCTATCTACTTACAGGACAGATATCAATAAAAGCTATTCACAAGAAAATATCAGTTAATGACTAATTCACCCCTTTTCGAATAAGGTCTAAAAATTTATGTGTCTACAAGCGTCTATATAAATCTAACGTTCATCTGTTGTTTAAAGATTTTGTTTTATGCTTAACTTGTTTTATCCCTTTAATTTATTTACGTGCCGAGAAATATTTTAGTTACAGATAGTTATTTTTTATAAGGATTCATATTTTATAATATATTCGATAGTTGTTACTGTTGATTGATCTTGATTTGCTCACTCACAATATTTCACGGCACGCTTCTTTAATCTTCAGTCATTCGCTTTATCGAATTTCGTTGTTTTATTCAATTCTGATGAATGCGTATACTTACTGTCAAAGTTCAAGCTAATGGTAGCGTTGCTTTCACCCAGCTCGTTCTTAGCTGTCACTCTGTACTTGCCAGCATCTTCCACGGTCACGTTGTTTATCTCGAGTGACGCGTGATATGACTTTCCGTCTTTGTTTACTGTTAACTGTAACAAAATATTCATTAGTAATAGACTAGGGTTACACTTAGCAGTTTTAGATGCGTAAAGTCCGATAGCGTTTTTTCGATTTTTTTCCCAATAAAGATTAAAGGCTTATAAAAGTTTACTACACTAAGGGTAAAGCTTCGTTTAATAGTGGAAAAATTTAATTCACAGCTTCCAATACTATAAATATTTAGAAATTTTATAAAACTTCACCATAATAAATAAATTAAACAAATTTTTAAATTACTCAACGTATATTAAATTGTACTATTCCATTAAAAAAACCAAACTAAGATATTAAGGAAGAAAACAATGAACAATGAAGTAAAAATATAAATAAATATAGTTTGTATGTCTGGGTCATCAAAGCCAAGGACGCCATATGGATCCTTAAAGATCCAAATGAGGTCAAGGTCATTCTTATTTATTTTTGAAAATAGACTTGTTTTTGTAGTTAGAATTTATGGCGTACAATTGTAAAATATGAATCAAACAAGAATCTAATTCTATCACTTTTGCAAAACACAAAATACGTCACTTATACTTCTATTTATATTTACAAGAAATAGCTTATTCTTATATAAAAAGCCAGGTGCTTTAATTTCCAGGACTTAATGTAAAACTCAACTCAAACAGTAGATGATAGGAAAAGAAAGGAAGACCTAATCCTTTCTAATTCTAATTTTTACCAAAAAGTAGATGTAAAACGTATGATGTTGCATATTCAAAGTAGTAGTGTGGTATGTTTTGCTTGATCAGATCATGCTAGTTTAGCAATCAAAATGAAACTCCCAAGGGCAGTTTTTCCATCTTCATCTAAGTTCTACAGTCTAACTGTACCTTATGTCTAGGGCTGGGTTTGACCTCGGTGCCCTGGTGAGACCAGGCTACGCTGGGCACCGGTTCAGCTTCAATACGGCACTCGAAGATCAATCGCTTGCCATCATCTTCCTGTCTAATGGCTGGCTTGCGCGCGAATGTCGGCGCTTTTCCGTCTACTTGTCTGGAAATTGGATAACGGTATTTTAGTATTGGGTAATGTAACGTATGCTAGATTATTTATATGCGTTATTTTAGCGAAAGAAATTAAATGTTGCGTGTTCTAATTGTAATCTCTTTATTATCAAATGACATTGGTATTACTAGGTAGATATACACGGTTTTTCTATTAGTGTGTGGTCGTACTACTTAGCCAGACACACGTGCAAGTACAATGAGGATGGTTTCTAAAATCAACTCATAAATTGCAAAAAGAAGGCAGCGAGAAATATATAGATTATACCTACAATATTTATAAGCAATATTCTTAAAGATTTTTTTTAAATATTGCGGTAAATGCTGCTTTTGTTTAAGGTTTAGTTACTATTGCTTATAAAAATAAAATAAGTAGAAAGAAGAAAATGATAAAACTTACTTCTGTTTTTCTTCGTCAGCAGCTGAAAATAAAACAATTATAATTAGACTCGCGAAGTGGATACAAACAAGTCTAAAATTTTAATTTACGGTAAGGTATTATTTCTTAATCATTAATTTAAATAAAAATACATATTCATCTTTAAAACAATTTATAGACATATTAATAATTGTACACATTTGTAAATTTTTTGATATCAAGGTTTCATTTCAGTAAAACGATTTCATTCACAAATTAAATAATCAGTTATTACTGATCGCAGATGTTTATATGGAATCATAGATGAAAATAACCCAGTTTTTGATGTTATTCGTTTATTTAAACAACACACATGTAAACAGCGGGTGAGCTCATAGCCAGGTGTTGATCATTGCTGATCAAATTTACTTTTTGGCCAACGAAATCTCGTTCCGAATCGATTTCGTACATCAAGAATTTGTAATAATTTTCTCAATATTTGAATTATGAAATCTCTTACAAATGAATTTCTATTGTCCTGGCAACTATTAGGGTGATTATATTTTGAGACATGGTCTACGTTTTGAAAGAAGTTATTTTCAGAAAAATGCCATTGATGTCGCTGAAGAATTCTTTTCTTTGTCTACTTATTTATCTTATTTAAAGACTATATTTCGAAGAGTTTGATCTTAAATCTGAAGGTGAATATTGTCCTTTATTATTACCTATAATATTCAAAAACTAAATTGGAAAAATAAACTAAAAGCTACTTAGTAACACGTCACCGTGAAATTGCACAGTTAACGTATAGTATTACTGATCACAATTTGGCTCGCAGAAAACTAACTTTTCTCACAGTTCCACAGCTATGACTAACGAATCTATTTTCGTTGGGAACAACGGCGTCAATTTACGTTATTTTGAAGGCAAGGCTCAATGACATAATGCTACGCGAATATCGAATAGCTCGTTGCATTTGCGTGTTACGCTTACTTTCAAATGTCTCTACTGATGGAACTATTTTGGATATACCTAGTCTTCGTATGTTATTATTTGTGTGATGTTGGTTTTATTTTTTGACTAAAGTATATTGAGGCTTTGCTTTTTTATGTCATATGACGTATAACAATTGAACGTTAAGAGTTATAGATTTCCATGTCATGTCTCTATGGCTGTTACTTTTTGACGTTCAAAGTGCTAAACGGATTTTGATAAAATCCATCGTCATTGTCATCGAACTATCATCATCTCTAAGTGTGTTGGTGGTGCTAAACATTGGGTTGTATTATTCGGTAGTGGCGTGTCTAATACCACTACATATTACTTACTTCCTCCGGAGGGTGGATTACCCCCACAAAATAAACAGACTAAGCTGTTTAAGCCAATAAATATGTATGATAATACTCACGGCTAAAGTTAAGATTGATGGAGGCGGCCACCTCGCCCATCTTGTTCTTAGCTTTAACCTTGTAGAGTCCAGCGTCGGTCTCGATCACATCGTCTAGTTCGAGCACCACCAGGTACTTGTTGTTCGCAAGACTTTGAATCCTGAAAGCGAAATGTTAAGCAAAATTACTAATTCTCTGGATGTCAAAGACTATTCGAGACTATTCATCTTTATAACACAAACAAGAACATGAGACAGTAAAATTTATGTGATAACAAGTGTGCTTATTTGACTTTGTAGAGAAAGGGATGTAACCTTCTTTTAAACTAAATGAAGGATCTTCGAACACTCGACTATCTAACTGGCTTGGCAAAGGTTCGATGTCCTATTTATACCGACACGAAAAAATATTACAAGCGTGATTCAGAAACGCATTCCTCATACTACCGGAACAAGTATATCTGAACATTACTGATTAGATTTCTGGGCTAATGAGTCTTAAAATCTTATAGCTCAAAGTGGGAAGCGTCGGTGTAGTGCATCCCTGTCCGGAGTTCGGCTTTAGAAAAGTTTCGGAGTAGTTAGTAATGCATTGGTTATGGTCTAGCGTTTCTCTTACCATCAGGAGTGCGTCCAGTTCATTTCACCACTTCATAGTATAAAAAAAACATGAACTCACTTGAACTGTGTCCTATTGTCTTCCTTGAGCAGTTCATCGCTGCGGTACCAGCTGATCTCCGGCTTGGGCGCGGCCAGGAGTTGGCACTCGAAGACCAGCTTGTTGCCGTCATCCTCCTGTCTGAGCTGCGGCTTCTGCGTGAAGCTCGGCGCAAAATCGTCGGCCACCCCCATCGTGCTAGGTGCGTGTCATCACTGGGTAAGGAGGTGCCGTCGCTGTAACCTGACAATTGAGGATTTTTTTAATTTATTAACCTTAATGAGCTTATAAT
>JADANM010005856.1:6296637-6316437 GCA_026213755.1 Eurema hecabe | reverse complement strand
GGTCAATTAGATTACCTGTTCGAGGTTAACTTCTTGGTTAGGATGGTGAACCTGCGCGTTGGTGACGACCACTGTGCTTGTGGAGTTGGATCGGGATTCTTTGTAATTCACTGTCTCGTGATCATCCTCTGTCTTGAATGGGAATGGTACGTCGCCCTGTAAGAAAAATAAAGATATGTTACATTATGTTGGATTAAGAAAAATGAGAAAGTTTACTTTACTTAGTAAATAAGATAACTTATCATATTCATCGTTACTCAAAAAATATTTAAGTCCTTGTTAAGACCGGTCTCCGAAACTTGTGGGATAGACATTGCTCAATATGGCTTAGTTGTGCTTGCTTTATCTTTAATTTAAGCGCTAAGGTATAAGGTCTAATCTATAGTTCCTTAGCCAGTACTCACCACTTCATCATTGCTGCAAGGGTAGGGCTGGTAGTGCTGGTCGCTGAGGTTGGACTGCTCGGAGAGGCGCCGAGCTTCCTCCTTCACCTGCACGTTGGGGTCCAGCTCCAGAGCCAATTCTTCAGCTCGGACCTCTGTACAGGTGACTCCTCGGAGGAGGACAGCCTGGGAAAATCGAGTATTATTAGTATATAGTGGTCGTATTAAAATATATACATGAAAACTAATAAATTAAAGAACAAAAAACTTTTCTTGTGAACAACCCAGACGATTTTAAGGGACATTAGGAAAAAAAGTGTGCTGATGAGCTTAATATCAGACTCACTTAATAACGATTATCAATTTTGTCTAAAATATAAATAAGTTAAGCGTACAAAGAGAAGATAAATTCTTCTATAAAGCCGACAATAAGCTGATGATTTAATGTCAAACGTACATTATCAAGAACCGTGTATCTTCATAAAATTAGTGATCTCTTGTAACTTGTAATAATTTTCTATAGTGGTTTCAGAGTTTTAGATAAAGGTTTTAGTGTGTTTCTTACCTGATTTCCCTGTGAGGTCCGCACGGCCTGCACTGCGGCCAGCGCGGAGGACGGAGGAGGCGCGTAGCCCACACACGACACTTGACTGGATCTGGAAGTGGACGGTTTGTTTAGGACATGCCTTGGTTGGTGTAGAGTGGTGGTGGGCTTAATGGTTTCGGTTTACACCACAATTGAACCAAATTCTGCTTTAACAGTAACGAGGTGGGGGTTTGTTAAATTGCTTTGATAGGTGGTAGAGAGGTCACCACTCACCACCCATTTGATAGAATTGGTTTCCGCCGTAATTGTACAGTGTGTGTACCAGTTCGTTTGTGTTGAAACTGCCCTCCGAACCATTGGTAAATATTTTTTTTTAATGCCATGACGATTGAAAAGTGTTACTTTGTGTAAGCTAGTTGAATAATTATAATATATTTCACGTTAACTATATTTATTCAAAACACTTTATCGTAAATAAAAAACGATAACAGGATACTACTAAAAGACAACATTTTTAATAGCAATGCACAAGGCGACCTAATTGCTACAAAGCAATCTCTGCTAGGCAAGTTTAGTGTATAGAAAGAGATAGATAGAGACCTGCGGCTGGTGTCGGGCGAGAGCGGGTCGGGGTGCGGCGGCGCGCGCGGCGCCGACGACACCGACGCCTGGCTGCTCTTGCGCGATATGTCCGATGATCTGTGGACAAACATACGAACATTTTATGATGTTGGAGTGAGTAAAAGAAAGAATTAATAATAATAATAAATCATTTATTTGCATACAAAAGATTTATTATTATTATGAAAGCATGCTTGAAGGAGAGTTTAATCACAAGTTTTATTGCTGTTGTAGTGTGTAGGGAAAAGGGCATTTGAATGATAATTTTAGTCACTAAATAGAATTGTATTGTATTATAATTTGACGGACACTTGGTGCCGCTGCTATCGCTATAGCAAAACTGTTTTCAGCGGTGAAGGTTGTTAGTTTAATGCTCAAACATTTTAATTCTCAAAATTGCAATTAACGTTAGTACTTTACTGTTCTTATTTATTCTAGTTTTTTTAATTATTTTTAGAAATATAGAAAGAAAAAATAAAAAATTTAGGTATTATCAACTAACATAAAACAAAATTTTGCGTGTACCCAAAATAGGATACTAAATTTACACATACGAAAAACCTCCTTATTTGAAGTCTCACCTGGCACTGTACAGACTGCTCCCGGAAGAGATCCCGGAATCCCTTCTGGTGGTGGGGAGACCAGTCTTCAGCTCCACTGCTACGTTGGTACCACCAATATCTGTTCTAGCTGGTGGTGGGCCTATACCTGGATAAGGATTTTTTTATATAAATTTAATGGTAATTGTATATTGGTATGAGGTAGTTAAATTGGGGTTGTGAATTCTTATATGGTTTCTGTTATCACGATAATTTGTTTTGAGTCCTTAAAAACTTTGCCACTTTACTGCTTGGGATTTTGAGACTGTGATTTAGCAACGTTAAGACTACGCACTTTGCAATTTAGCGACTTCACAACTTTGCGACTTCACAATTTCGTGACTAAACATTAAGTTGTAACTTAACAACTTTACGATTTTACAACTGTGAAAATTATAAAATGAACTATTTTTATAACACAGGCGAGCCGTCTGATGGGGCGTGATCATCGCCGCCCATGAAACCTCACGGAGCTTAAAAGCTTCGTTGTTGCCACGAATTATATATCCTCCAGACTTTTCGGCCATGGCGACTAACATCTATTAAGAGCTGCGTTGATGCACGCATGTGGTTGATGTATCCAATTTTGGTAGTGAGAGTGCGCCCACAAGTTCTGCACATCAACACACCTCCAACGTAGTTGTAATGAATGGCCGCAGGTGGCCTTGAACTCAGTATCGAGTTCAGTTCAAAGTGCCACAAATTAATATATGTGTATTATAAATAATATATATAACCCTACCAAATCGCCTGCAAACATACATGTGCGCAACTCTTACTCATACATCACAACACTCACACAAGACACACACACTTTCACTCATATGGCTATATACTGTATAACGTTTGAATTAATTTGTTTGTAAATTTTAAATCTAAAAACACTGTGTATTTTAAATTTTAAGCACAGAAGAGACTAGTCACCCACAACACAGGGTATCCTAGTGTGGGGACTAGAGATCATCATAAGATAACATATTTCTAAGTTCTATTGTAAAATTGGCTAAAGTGTTTATTGTAATTGTGTCTATTACTAAATCTTTCAGAGTTAGAACTGATCCCTAGCTAGATTACTAAAATAATCTGTGTTAAGGGATCAGTTCCGCTTCCTTCATATTTACTTTAGAGTTAATACTCTAAAGAATTAGAGTATATTAATATATACTCTAATGCACAGTATTTTAAAAATAATCAATTGGCAATAACAGAATACTTATAATAATAAAAAAAGTGGGAAAAAAATATAAATGTCACTATGTTGGTTACCGTGGTTGTCCGGGGGGTGCAGCAGGCGCGCCAGCCCCGCCTTGTGCAGGCGGGGGGCGTGGCGGTCGCCGATGGCGGCCATGGCGCGCAGCATCAGCGGCAGCTGACCCACCTCCCCCAATACTTCGCCTTCCACCTGGAATATCATAAAAATTGGTTAGGATACGTCAAGTTAATAGGGTTGCTAAATATTTATTTATATAGATACAATGAACAGAAAAAAAATAGATTTTTAAAAATAAGAAAAATGACAATTTATAGTCATTTTTTTAACATTTTTTTTTGTATAGGTTACAAATTAGAAAATGATTAAAAACGTCTATTTATATACTCCCCTATTCACACACAGTCAAGAAATTGTTTTGTCTGGCAACCAAAGGATATTCCTAATTCTAATTAAGGGTATTCCTAAGGTTGTCAAGAAAAGATCACTTTCTAGCTATAGTAGCAGTGACTAGAGGTAGTAACTACTAGTGTCACAACTTAAATCCTAAGTGTAAATAAAAAAGTTACATAAAAAATCTAGTATATACCTCTCCATCGAGCCTAAAGTAAGGGACGCCATTCTCATCACTGAAGCCTCCAAGACCGGAGCCTCCGAAGTCCAAGTCACCACCACATTGTGCTGATAACTAAAATAATAAAAAAAAAACAATTAATTTCTATATTTAAAAAAAATGTCACTATTTAGATACAAAATTAATATTTTAAGTCTCAGTACATAAAAAGTCTTTGTGAAATCAGTCAAATGAGATTTGACTGATTTGTAGTCTGAAAAAATAAATAAATACAAAAATAAAATTAAGACAAACGTCAGTGAAATTAAGATTAAAGTTAAAAACATAAATAATATACATTAAAATAAGACTCTATGCATTCATCATAATGATAAATTTAAAAAAGCTAAGTGACTTTGCCTTTCACTTTGACACAAACGCAACTTTGACATTGCACTTTTACTTTGACCCACCTGATGAGCTGGAGTATGTAAGCCAAGAGGCAACGGCGACGCAGGGCTTTCGCTCTTGACTGACGCTGAGGAGGTGTGACCGCGCACTCCGAGGGGAACTCCCCCCTCTTCAGACCTGGGGGAAGAACCGGCGCCACCCCCTCCTGATTCCGCTGAGTCATCTCCACGGGAACAACCTGAAATTCAATTATTGATTAGTATTTTATTAGGAATTCTAGGCATTATTAGAAATTCTAGGAATTATTAGGAATTCTATGAATTATTAGGAATTCTAGGAGGTATTAGGAATTCTAGGAATAATAAGGAAATCCAGGAATTTGTTTTCTGATAGAGACTAGTATTACTTTAAATTTAACTAACGGATTTAAATTAAGTTTTATTAATACAACTTAACATTATCGTCTTGTCATTCTAAAAATAAACTTTGGTATGTATGTATCTACAGACAATTTTATCCAATTTCGCCCATACAAACTTTATAAATCATTGAAAAAAAATAACTAAAGACAATATTGCCATCAGATATGCGGAGTCAATCTATGTAAGCAGACAAAATTGTCTACTTTGTAATGGCTTAGTTTTGCGTACTCATGTTGCAGTTCTAGGTTTAATTATATGTTGACAGATAATTATTAAAAAAAATAATGACGTACCCTTATGCTTCTTGCTGGCGTAGAACTCAGCTCCATGGACCGTTTTCACGTGTTTCCGGAGCGAGGAAGGATCCGTGTAGCGCTTGGTGCAGCCCGGCGCCTTGCACACGTATGGTTTCTGAAATATTCATTAAGTTTTTTAATATCTGTTGCATGCTTAACAGAGCTTGGATAAGTATGTTTAATATTAGAAAGGGGAAAGTTTAAAGGGTTGAACGCTTTATTTAAGAGAGCGACATTAAGCAGACATGATAATGGGTATCAGGTTGCCATAAAACAATCTCCTTAATCCTAAATACCTTACATCCTTATCTTTCTTTATTTACAAATATACAACTTTTTTATTATATAACTTTTTATTTACAACTATAAAAACAAATTACAGATTTTATTGGTCAAATGATACAAACATTAAACGTTTAGGTCAAGTTTAGAAAAATGGCTATTATGGGATTTAAGCAGTAGTGGGTACCATCGTTCCAATTTTCTCAGAAGAGATAACTACTGACCTCGTTGCTATGCGTCCGGTTCTGATGCTTGGCTCTGTCGCTGGCGTTGGAGAAGGCTTTCGCGCATCCCGGGTACTCGCACGTGTAGGGTTTTTCTCCGGTGTGGCTGCGGAGGTGGGTCTTCAGGTTCTCCAGCCGGGAGTATGCTTTGCAACAGCCTTCGAACTGGAAATTATCATTATATATTAGAAAATGGCTCTAAAATAGCATATCTTCAAATCAATCATACTCATAATTTTTACTTATATTGTTAACCCATTTTAAAAAGGAATAAATGAATGTATTTGAAAATTTCAGAAACAGAATTATTGTTTGTGGTTACAGTTGAAAAAGATGGTGTGTGAAAAAAGACATCACTAGGTTAATCCAATTACAACTATATCAGAATTTGATGATTGAAATTCAGAAGAATAGTTTTATAAAACATCACGAGGGCAAAAGTGGGCGAGCCACCTAAAAGATATTACATTTACTTATAAGCACTGAGGCCGCAAAGTTAGGAATGCCGCTGACTAATACATTCGTAGTTAATTTTCGCCAAGAATTAACAATATCCAAAAAAAAAATTAGCCTAAAACTTACGGTACACTTGTGAGGTTTTTCCCCAGTATGTCTCCTCATATGGACGACCAGCATGTACTGCGCCTTGAACGGCTTCTCATCCCTGGAGCAGCCGAGCCAGCGGCACACGAAGGCCTTCTTGCTGGCGTGGATGTGGTCCGTGTTGATGTGCTTCACCAGGTCATCCTGGGTGGGGAACTCGAGCTTGCAGTCCACCTGGAAATATCATGTATATAATAATAAGAGAGAATAAGAGGAGAAGAAAAGTGAGGAGACACGTAGACTCTTGTGCAAGAGATAAATAGTTTTCCAGTATAAAAGTTGAACTTTAAAGAAACTAAATGATCGACCCTTCTTATTCCTTACAGCTTGTCCCCAAAGTTCTGAAACTTGGTAAACCCACCTAGAACTTAAATGAATGGACTCTAGTGTGGTACTCAATGTGGTACATCGACATTAATAAACTAAATGATCTGACTTCATTCCTTACCCAATGGCAGTTGGTCTCGATGAAGTCTCCAGGCTCATCCTTGGAGTCCAGGCCATCATGGACGGTGCTCTCTGCAGCTGCTGAAAGCGGCTTGTTGTGATCCCTGGACATTAGGCTTTGTGGAGACTTGCGCTGGTTAAGCGCTGTTGAGGCACTGGAAAGAGCATTAAAAAGAAATATTAGAATATGTATTGGGAATATAGAAAATCAAAAGCTGTTTAGCTCTATGAGCGTTGATAGACGATCATAACTCGTTGGCCACCATGTTATAATGAAAAAAATAGCGTGTCAAAAGTAGCGTGTGTCCGGTTACTTCTTTAACAATATGAAATGAATAGTTGTTTTTCTTATATTTGAAGAAGAAAGACATGCTTTAAAAATTTTAACCTCATCCTTACTTGTGGTATCTTTTATATTATATTGGTTATTACATTTATAAATTATTACTTTTGCGTCTAGTGGGAAATTATTGTAGACTGAAAATCTCTACAATCTTTAAAGAATTGCGTAATAAGTATTCTAGATTCTAGAACATACCTATCAGCTTCCATAACACTAGTGACTTCCTGCTGCTGCTGCTGCATGTGGGGTGGGGTCCCGTCGAGCCCCAGTCCGGGCCTCACGTCGACCGGGGCTCCGATAAGTAATTGAGTTGGTGATGAGATGTGAGATCTGGAAAATTGTTTTCTTATTATTAATTGTTAATACAAACAAGACACATGGATAAAGGAAACTTTAAATTTGACAAATTATATTATATTATATTAATTTAAATGGAAGTTAACGCAAAAACGTCATAATAACTTAAAGTTCACAAGCAGATTTTTATAGTTAAATAGTTCAAACTATACTATCTATTTGTTAACTTTGACTTTTATCGAGAGTTTCGCGTAAATAACGCAAAGACTGTTTACTTTTAAAATGGCTTCACATTGCGTGCTCTGTAGTTCTAGGTGTCATTACTCTATGGAGTTTCCAATACACTCCAATGCTAACTTCTTAACAAGTACATATAAAAGAACAGCAACATACACGTACCTATGGATGCCAGCTACCAGGTGCGCATGTGCAGCGTGGTGTGCCGCAGCAGCAGCTGCCTGCTGGTGCGCCGGGTCGAGCAGCACGCCCGCCGCCAGCACCCCGCCGCCGCCCACACCCGCCACCCCGCCCACCCCGCCCCGCGCCAGCAGCTGCTGCGCGAGCGACGCGTGCGAGAGAGACAGAGCTGGGGAGATTGCGCCTGCGAAGGAGATGTCTTGATGAGTTATCGTTGTATATCTTGCTTTAACTGCTCATTATACTGGTTGTTTATTTGTTTTAGTGTGCCCAGAACGAATTCACGCGGCTCTCTTATTGCGTGGCTTTTGAAATAATTTTATGAAATTATTATTCAAATATTGTATGAAATATGAATCTTGGCATTTGGAACACATGATTAAAGGATATTAAGGTAGTATAATTATTGGATGATATTGTATTGAATGTAGGTTTATCAATGGACCCCTAATTATAAAAAAACGTTAATTATAATTAGTGTGTATTTGAATAGCCTAGTTTTTTATGAGTCACGTACTTGATAAGATAGTACTGGCAATAGTATAAAATATAATAATTATGTGTTTAATAATATCAAGGTTTATCATGCAGCATTTACTCCTACAACAAAGCTACACTAAAAAGCTAACTAAAGATGCCCTAAATACAACAGATGGATAAACTCTTCCAGCTTAGACTTACCGGCACTAAGATGCCCATAGCTTCCCGTAGACGCGGCACTGGGTGCCCTCACAGCCAGGCTGGCTGGAGACGCTCTGATCACAGCAGCCAGGTCCAACGACTCAGCAGAGTAGGGACTCCAGGACACCGCCCTTTTTCTATTAGCTGATGCGCTGATGGCCCCTCCGGAAAGTCTTAGGCGATTCGGTGAAGCTATCCTAGATCCTGGTCAGAAGAATTTGGAACATATTAAACTTTAAAGCATCAAAATGATATTTTTATAATATAGAGGGCAAACGAGCAGGTGAGCCACTTGATGGAAAGTGGTCGGCTGCCCGTAAACACGCATTCAAAGCTATAGATTAAGAAATGCTAGAATAGAAATTAATAAAATATAACTATCAAAAATCAAGTGCCCTCTTATACCATGAATGTCCAAATGCTAAAAGAACTTAATCTCTTCAGTATTTAGTAGCTTATGGAATGAACTCGTAAAATAGTACCTTCTAAGCTAAGTTGAAAGTCTTGGCTGGCGAGCGTGCTGCCCGCATGGAGTTCTGGGTGTAGGCTTCTCGCTGCACTCAAATATTCTAGACCTGAAAATAAGATTGAGTCTTTAGTTACCCGTGTTTTTGTGCCATTTGAATAACTTCTCAAAGTAGTTTAATTAAGTGAATTGGGCTGGCTCCAACCTCCTTCAGATCGGCGTCAATAGCATCTCACTAGAGATGTCAAGATGTCAGTTTGTTTAATCACTAGATAGTATAAAACAAATTTGCTTCTTCTGTTTGTTGATATGTATGCTTAAATATTTAAAACTACGCAGCTGATTTCAATATGCTTTTTATCAGATAGAGCGATTGAAGAGTAAGGTTTATGTATATAATACATACATAATATATCCGTGCGACGCCGGGGCTGGTCGCTAGTGAATAGAAAAAAACAAATCTAACTTATCAATTAGAATAATGAATTAAAAAGCATTTTTAAGACTACAAGAATATAAAACAATAATTACGTAGCAAAAATAACTAAATTCCCATAAACCAAAAAATTCACCAGCGAATTCTTATTCATTCCAACAGAACTAATTCTTAGAAGTCACAACTGATAAATAACCAATTTTAAAGTAGCCAAATAGCTTAATTTGAGGTTAAAATACTACAGACTGAATATAAAGTGGTATTTTAAATTTAAGACAGCTTAATTTTAAATGGATTCAGAGTATAGGAAATAGTGATAATTTGACTAACGCATTTCATTATGTTAATACCATACTATGTAATAATATCGCTTTATTGATTTCAATTTTTTTAGAAAAAAAACAAAATAGAAAATTGTTAAGCCATTTTAAACTCCAGAAGAATATAAATGTAAATTACAAATAATATATTGTGCCGCTGTGAGGATCGAACTCTCAACTCTTAGAATGCTGAAACTTAAACCTAACATTTTGTTACGTATATACATAAATATATCTTAATATATATATAATTTAGGTGGCGTTGTTTGTCCGCGATTAGCTCCTAAGCTACTGAACCGATTTTAAAATAAATTTGCACACCGTGTGCAGTTTGATTCAACTTAAAAGATGGGATAGCTTACATCATAATATATGCGAGCAAGGCCTATATAAATAAAAAAATAAAAATACAAGGATCATAACAAGATGCCTGCCATATAAGAGTCAACTAATTGGCTCCGATTTCCCGCGGCTACCAAAATTGTTGTCGTTTTATGACCTCATTTGAATTTTGCACCATAAATTCAACCGTTAAATGTATCGCCAGGTTTTTTTGAATATTTTTAGTGTTTATTACATTTTTGTTTAGTTTTATGACTTAATTTAGCGATTTATAATATTTAAAACATTTAAGTGTTGATAGATAGATAGATAGATAGATAAAAACTTTATTCCACAACACAATACACAAAACAAAATACATCAGAAGAAACATACAATAGACATTTACAAACAAATAAAAAGTACACACAAGTATAGGTATGTGCATTGTGCCCAGAAAAAGGTGCCTGGCTCAGCTGTAATGCCGCAGCGTTAGCCACGGCGCTGGTATTCTGCCAGTGCCTGAAAAATGGGGAAGAGGGAGAATGACATTAAGAGAGAAAAGAAGGGATGATGAAACAGTGTAACATAAATATATACTTTAATATATAAGTTGACAATTAATATATATATAATACATAAAATAGATGTTTCTAGAATGTAATTTTTAAGTATATAAAAGGAAAAATCTATAAATATATTTACATACTCTTACATGTTGTTGGTATTATTATTAGTAGTATTATATAGAAGATACTGTCTGTATTTATTTTCATACATCAACGAGTGCATATATTTAATATATCTCACAACTAAAGTCCGAACGACGCGATATAAATTAAAACGAAACCTTGCAAAAACTCGCCTCGACTCGCTAATAACAGCCGTCAGAACATAAACATGATTATTTATTTATTAATCAACGATAAAGCACATTATAATTACATGCCTTAAGCAAACAGCGCGCAAAAAACGAGTTGATTTGCTGACCGTACCTCGGTGATCGGAGGCGTGAGGACCACCAATTTGGCGAACACTCAATTCCGAAAACAGTTCAAAATATCGCATGTGGTCCGTTTGACGCGCCGCGCTCAAAATTTTTATGTCTTCATTCCCCGTGAGAACAATCAGCGTCGTACAAAAAACCCGAACGGATTCCTACCCCTTCGCGACATCGGACGGTCGGCAAAAAATTATTCGAATTTCGATCTGTCTATTCGTTTTTCGAGACGGCCGATTAGGTCGATTGAATCGCTTTTTGTCCGATACCTACTCGTATATATTGATAGCGGTTTCTCTCTGATGTAATAATTTTTATTGTCTCCGATCGGGCGTTAAATAGCTAGCTCGGAGTAGTGTGGTTTAGTCGTGTGGGTGACATTTAAATGAGGGTCGTATATAACATTCGATTAGCGGCGAGATGAAGCGTAACCTTTTTGTTTATTAATAGCTTGAGATTTCGCAAACTAAAATATAAATCAAATAATTATCTGAGGTGAAAAATTGTTGATGACTTTATTAGTTACTAGCGATCCGCCCCGGCTTCGCTCGCATATATTATGCACGTATTATACATACAAACCTTCCTCTTGAATCACCCTATCTATTAAAAAATATACACAAACAATTACTTTAGGTAACAATTATCTATTACGCATGACAAAAAAGGTGTACATAATTTAGGCCGAAAACATATTTTTAAGGCTTTATATAATACTAATTATTAATTCATTGAAAGGATTTTTTGAGGTTAAAAAAAATAATAAAAAATAAAAAATGTGGATTAAGAACCTGTTTATTCTATGAATTTCGAATTAGTGTTTGAACTATTTATGAAATAATTTAAAATATCTCTTTTAATGTGGACTAGCTTGCTTTCGAGATACAATAACGTATGCCTGGAAGAAAGGCTTTTAGCTACAAGTTCGTCGCTTAATGTGGAGTCTGTATATATTTTAAATTTTCGTGTAATAAAAAAGTAGGTCTATAAATAAGTATAAATAATTTATGATTGTTTTAAATAATCTTTTCTATATAAACTGATTTCCCAACCAATGCAAAGGTACCTTATTGTTTTGTACGATAACACTGAGAGGACTTAAGTGCTAATCATATAACAATAATTATGTTGACTCTCAGTATATATAGGTAATTTTTAAGTTATTCAAAGTAATTTTGTTCAATAAAAGACAATAAAACAAGAACATCGCGAATTATGTTTTTAGACTGCAAACCGCGAGCATAAACGGAATTGCTACCAAGTATCATTAAAACATCAAATGTCATAAAACTGATTAGTCCGTGTTGTTTAGCACAGGTAGGGTTGCCACATGATACATTTATAAAAATCAGTTGTCTGTAAAGTCGGTTTACTAACAATAATTGAATATTAATAGCAATATCATAGGAGAAAACTGATGATTGTGCCTCTTTGTCACTCGTTCCGCGCTCTCGCTTAATTCAAGCCTTAAAAAGAACGCCTCAAAGGGAGGTAACGCCGCATGAGTCATGTTTTTTCGTACGTGTAATCGGATATAGCGAATTAAAAGAAGTTGTCACGTCAAAAATATTATATTCAGGTGGAATGCGAAATATTGTGATATAAAGACAGGTATTTTTGTAACAACTTAAGTACTTTCAATGCTTAAACATTTTCACTGCTTTAAAAAAGGCATCAAAAATAAAAAAGATAGAGATTGTTTATTAATCATTTTTTTTATTAAAACAGATCGTTGGCAGCCCTAGCATAACGGGGTTTTTATGTTATAATCAAAAGTGATAGCAGGTAGAGCTACACATCTGCTTCTGAGAAGCTAAAAAGGCAAGAATCGTTTAATTTGAGATCTTGATTGATAATATGACTGTTAGGTTTAAAATTTACCTAAAAATCTTAATTTATTTAAGGGTTGATTCTTCTTTTAATTTGAGTTGTAACAATTTTTTAATTTCAGAAAGAAAACATTGTTATTTTTTATTATTAAATGTTTAAATAAAAAAACGCGCATTAAGCTTGACTATTACGTTGTATTTGTTTTACGTTTTACAGACTTCAAAGAGACAGACACTCTTCTCAATTTGAAGTGGCAATGAGAGAAAATTAAACGATTCTCTTTAACTGATCCTACATTATAACACTAACGACTTACCTAACTAAGAATCTATTCTTGTCCGTCATTAAAACGCCCTCACGAAATGGGTCCGGAAGGAAACGTGTAAGCAGCTTGCTTGGGACTTAGATAATTACTGTTTTTGTGACCTTTGCTCGAATAATGGTCTTCTTTTCGACGCCTAACACTACCTATATAGTGTAAAATAGAGATGGGCCGAGTACTCGGTTGATACTCGGTACTCTGCGTACTTGGCGGGGTTTTTGATACCCGTACACGGCTGAATAACTCGGGTAATCTTTGTTATTTGATAACGAGTATTTTTTGTTTAAGAAAAGAAATATATTTAGGTAGATATAATAAACAACAAGAGTGCTAACAAACTTTTTAAATTATTTATCTACTATGACGTGCAACGTGTTATGTGACGTGTCTGTTTGCAAACAATCAAGCAACTGGTAGTTGGAAGGTTTGGGCGGGGACCGGGGTGAGGGCTGTATTAACGTGAGCCGGCAGTAGTTGAAACATTTAACATTTAGCATTATGTCGCATAATGCGCTCTAGTGCTATACATAATTGGAAAACTAGGCCTGTTTATACTTGTTTACACGCATAATGGGAATCTGATTGAACCGAGTTACTCGGCCAAGTACTCGGTTGAAATAAAATTAAGACCAGTAATACTCGGTACTCGTTACTCGGCAAAAGTGTTACTCGGCGCATCTCTAGTATAAAACAAAGCTATCTTTATCCCTAGATCTCTATGTATGGTTAAATCTTTATAACTATGCAATTGATTCTCATTTTTAAATAGACTGGCTCAATACGATGGTTTATGCGTAAATTACATGCATAATATATGCGAAAGAAGCCGAGGCGGGTCGCTAGTTTTTACTATATGTATACTTAACATGCATAGCTGAGCTTTAATTTTAGCAAAATTAATAGAGCTCATAGGAATAAAACTAAATACGAGTATGTACCTATTTTTTTATATTACCCAGTGTTTCATAACCCTATTTGATGATGACTTTCTAAGTAAAATGTTTAGTTTCGAAAATAATGATACATGTCTTACTCGTATTGTAATTATTTTTACTTTTAATAACAAAAAAATCTTAATTAATACATAGAAACATTTTTTATTTTTCAAATGAAAAACACTAACCTATCCTATATTATAATATTATAAGAAAATAAACTCCAAAACCAACTCCCAAATAACAAGTTTCCATTTTAGTAACAACCACGATCCTTCGAGACCCGCACATAATGAAGACATATCCACATAATAATGACTTATTGCGTTTCAAATTAGAATTATTTTCTCATTAATTTTACACGAGGTGTCGCTGACGCCGCCGATTTATGAGTGTGGGGGCTGACGTGATTTATTTTATGACCCGATGACATTAGTCGCCAAATAGACGTGATATTGAGAATTAGCTCACGACTGTTTTATTAGGTGTTGGAAATAATATTTGATCGGTTTTTTAGTTTTCTTAGGCTGTTTATAAATGGTTTGATATCCCTATAGTGATCTGGGGAAGTAAAATTTACAATTAAGAAAATATTGTATAAAAGGTTTATTGAAAACGACATGTACCTAGCCTGTTTGTTATATTATGATATTATAAATAGAATGATTAAGGTGAATTTCTGTTTATAAAAAAGATATAAATAACTGGAGAGTTCATATTTTTTTTTATAAAAAAGACATCAAATATAACTCTGAATGAAACACAGCTTTTCAAGTGTTTTTATAAGCTTCGCTGAAGAGTCCAAAGGAGAAGGAGGGGGTACGGGTATTCATTGAGGACTAGCTCAGAATAATTACAACACTAATATACCTATCTATGAGTAAAATTAAGTTCAAAATAAGTTTAGTTGGTAGCTACCTCCGAACGCACAAACTTTCAAACTCTCCTTTAATATGTTAATAGTACAGCTACAAAACAAGAATTGTACATGTAATAATGTGAAACAAGTGGCCATACATATGTAATTTACAACAGTATGTGGATACGTAAATATTTGTCAAACGACTGATTGGACCTCGCTTGTGTTAGTTAATTATTAGTTTACATTGTAATTGACGCCTCTTTACTTCTATTGGTTAGTTTTTTTATGTACGATTTGAAAGGGTATTGCTTACTTTTTACTATAAAAATGTATATACTATTTTTTTGTTATATAAGTATATAATAAATATCGAAATAGTATTAGCTCTCGATAAGAATTTGAATACTGTATCTTATAATATGAGTTTGAAATAGGTATTATCATTAACTTTTTTTTTATTAATCTCGGTATCAAAGTAATTATTATTAAAATTCACGGAAGCAAGTTTGACTAGTTTCAGATATTTAGAGAAAAAGATAATTAATTAGATTTAGATCACAAACTCAATGAACTGATTGTAGACATATATGTTTCTTAGGTGATAAGTGTGTGCTATTGCCTGTCATATAATCCTTTACCCCCCCTCTTAATATCCTTTTTTTCCAGTTAACATGCCTATGTTTTATTTCAAGCTCTAGACCATCTGTATACCAAATTTCATTACAATCGGTTCAGTAGTTTTAGCGTGAAAGCGTAACAGATAGACAGAGTTACTTTCGCATTTATAATATTAATAATACTAGGGACATAAGAAAATTATAATTTAAATCTACTTAACACACTAACTAATACAATTAACAAAATAACCGTCAAAAGATAAGGCGTGACCGAAAACCAAGAAGTTGACAAAATATCTCAAAATTCATTAAAATGCCCACATTTTCAGCACATGCTCCGCAAAAACACGTGTTAATATGCTAACTAACTTTCTCGGAAACAGATGATCCTTAAGTGATTTATGTTTTCCTTAACACGATCATAGTTGTCGTGTTTAGTATAGGAGGTTAATTAGATTGGTCTGTTTAGAACTGTTTTGGAGTATACTAAAATATATTATGCTATTAATATTTATAGGATTTTAGGTATTACCGCATAAAAAAGATTATTATTTAATTATAGACAGTTATTTATGTATGTACGGAAGTGTTTAATACATATATACCATACATTTTAAATAAGAACGTATAAGTCACAAGAATCAAACTTTTACCTTAAAATCATTATTATCTGATCATCTGAATTACATAAATTTTTCGTTATTTTGTCTTTATATAATTTATAAGTGCAATGCATCAGATGTATATACTTATTAAATGAATAAGATTTCTTGATAAAAAAAGCGAATTTAAAGTAAAACCAAACACACAAACAATCAAATTATCCAACCATCGTTTTATAAATCAAATAAAATTGCATAACAAATTTTCAAATAGCGCGATAATCACTAACAATAGGCCCGTTTAATCGAATTATACGTTAGAATAAAAATTAAATACATCCTAAAACATGAAGCAATTACCTCGTCTATTGGTGAGCTTTCAAACTGGTATCTTTCTGGGAATTACGGGCGTGTGTCGTGGGCGGAACCGGGGGGCGTGAGTTGTAAACTTTAGCGGAAATATATCTTTATATTTTAAGGAGTACGTTTATTACAAACGAAAGAGAAAAGGAGAGAAAGAGAAAGCTACATTTCTGTCTTGCTTTAGTTATAGATAAAGAGTTTATTGTATAAAAGATATGAAGGGAGGAAGAGAGAGCTATATTTGTATCTTGTTTTAGTTATTGGTGAATTGTTATGGTATGAATTTATTCAACGTATAATGCAAATTGATTGAATGAGTAATTAATATGCGATGTATTCGTTACATATGTGTTACATAATATTTTTAATATATTATAAATACTACAATGATGTAAGCTAAACCTTTAAAGGCAGGCAGGTTAATTACTAAAAACTAAAAATACATTATAGGTATTTATTAAAATACCCCATGTGATTAGTAACTCGAACCTCAAACTTCTTTAAGTCTAAAAAATGGTAACTTTTACTTATTTACAGCGATTTATTTGATGAGTTCTTAAAGCGAAAAAAGAAAGAGCTAATCGTTTTGACAGTCTATAAACATTCCTACAAACATATTTATTTGTTCTATCCTAGCTACAAAACCGATTATAATTACTGAGGAGTGCATCGAACGGTAAAAATATCCTATATGACATCGACTATAGAAATTTTGTATAACGAAGATTATTACATTATTACAATATCAGAAGTAAAAAGTAGCCTAAATTCAATTTGGCAACCTCCAAGAAAATGAGGAAATAATTTAATGATGGGTCCAGTAGTCCAATAGGGATTAACAATGTATAACTAAATTAAATAAAATAATATATTATGAATTAGTAAGGATATATTTTTTTAATATATTAAATCCGCTTCAGCTTGTAACCGGAGCCAACCCCCAACCAATACTGGAACTCGTTCCAAGATGTCTCAATTCCGATACGAGCTGATCAATCGTTCCGACTCAGTTTTTTCCACGCAATCAACTGGATTGAACGGCTCAAAACATTACGTATCGTGTACTTAGATCTCGTTTCTAATGCTTAATTAGGACTCAATTATATTGGTCACTAGCTGTTGCCCGCGACTCCGTCCGCGTGGACTTTCATATAAGCTTTAACTTCCCCTTTCTCCCCCTTATAACCGTTTTTTTAGTTAAAAAGTAGCCTATGTTTTATCTCAGGCTCTAGACCATCTGTGTACCAAATTTCATTACAATCGGTTCAGTAGTTTTGGCGTGAAAGCGTAACAGACAGACAGACAGACAGACAGAGTTACTTACGCATTTATAATATTATTAGTATGGATATGGAAGTATGGATTACACGGAGTGAGAAATGGGAGCTTTAAATAGATTGTTTTTGTTTTATTCGCATTTATGCATGTATGATACACGTAAACCTTTGTATTGAATCACTCTATTTAATTAAAAATTCGCATGAAAAATGGTTGCGTAGTTTTTTAGGTTTAAGTATACATAGGGACAGACTGGATAGAGCGGGTTTGTTTAATATATTTCAAGAGTTACCATCCGAATTCTTATTTCTCGTTCTTCTTATTCTTCATGTAACGAAGCGTATAATAAATAAAATAAATAATAATACTGGGTACCTACTAAGTATTTAACTTATTATTTCTTACTTCGAAAGCTCTTAAGCTCAACTGCGCATTAAACTTTTAAAAACAATACAAAAACAGCTACAAATGATAATAACAGCGTAACCATTATCGCTATTAAATAAATTATAGACGCTATTTATTTAACTGCATCGTTCTTGGCACAGCAGGTCGCGGGGTATATGTCGTCAATCATACAAACTGGATCCCGGAGTGCCGATTTATAATGGAGTGGTAACTGCATATTCTGTTATATTATTATGACTATACTAACTATGTCAACCGGCTTTGTTCGTCTTATATGTATGTATGTTCATCCTATCATCATATTATGTATGTGTATGAGTATGTAACTCTGTATCTACTAAACTACTCTTTTTTATTTAATTTCACGTCCTATGGTACCTATTGGCCTTTAAAATATTGAACATAAAACGGAACGGGCATAATTAAAAAAAAAGTTCAAATTGAAGCATAATAAATTTTGAATGAATTTTTTTATCTATATACATTACTTTTTATATATTTATTATTTTAATCCCCTATGTTGATTCTTGGAAACTTTAGTAAATATAATATTTTCCATGATAAGATCGCTAGTTGAATTTATTTTATAGGAACGCAAAACAAACATTTCAATCTCATATATATTGCCTTTAAAAATACATTTTTGAATTTGATACATCTATACTAATATTATAAAGAAGTGAAGTTTGTGTGTTTGTTAAATTGAAAGGGGTAATTACGGGATCTACTGAACCGCTTTTAAAAATTCTGTAACTAATATAAAGTCACATTATTGCTGAGTGTCATATTCTCATATAAAAAAACCGAAAAGGTTTAATTAACTAATTAATTGAATACTTAGCTAATTCGTTCAAGAAATAAAAAAAATTGAATGTTCACCAACTGATTAACTTCCTATTATATAAACACTAGCTGTTGCCCGCGAATCCGTCCGCGTGGACTTTCATATAAACTTTGACCCCTCCCTTCCCCCTTATAACCCTTTTTTTCAGTTAAAAAGTAGCCTATGTTACTCTCAATCTTTTCAACTAACTATATGCCAAAAATCAGGTCGATTGATTGCTTACCTACGGCGTGAAGGACAAACAAACAGACAAACACACTTTCTCATTTATAATATTAGTATGGATTGATATCAAAGCAACAATTTGTAAATCCAATCTACCCGCATTCCACGAACATTATGCAAATGGCTCCTTAAAATTCGTGACAAGCCATAAAAACAACAATGTCCAAGCGAACCGCGAAAAAATACAAACGTTAATGTATCCCAAAGTTATTAACATGAAATTCCAACTGCTTCGGTGAAACGGTATAAAAAGTCGCTCAATTAAGGGACTCGAGATCAAAATTAAGCCCTCTGCGTCCACATCAGTGCCCGCGCGACATTTCTTAAAAGTGCCTCCTAATACATCGCCTGTTCCGTTCTTGCTTTCAATTTCATTGGTTTATTTTCCTTTACTCAACCAGCAATGTAATTTAAACTTCGTAAACTTTCAAATCGAATCCAGAGTGCGTTAGATTTGGCTTAATCCGGTGACTTGTCAAACATCATCCTTCTCGCTCTAAAACCCGTTCCGGTGTCCTCTCTTTCACTCTTGGACAACGATTAGAGTCCAGGATTTGATTCATTTGATAAACTCTACGTTTAAAGTGCTTTTAAGTACATAAACGGTTAATTAAATAATCATAATGCATTCGTTT
>JADANM010005856.1:6276158-6296537 GCA_026213755.1 Eurema hecabe | reverse complement strand
TTATTCAATTTTACATTTAATAAAGAACTTATAAATACAATTACATGACTGCATTGCATGGATTCCACAAATCTAATTGACACAACAAATACACAGCATTGTTTACGCTGGCCTTTATCGTAGCAGGAACATCGTATCAATATCAATGGCCTCTCTCCAAACCTGACATCTGCTATTATTCTCTCTTTTTCACAGTCGCCCGAGCCTTTTTCGTTTTACGATTTCGAAGTAACATGAACTCTCAATCTTTCGTTCACAGTTTTTACGCTCAGTTAACTCTCGGCCCTTAATTTACGATTATCGGACGCTGAAGATATATACAACGATTCAATGTATGAATATATTAATAATAATATTTCGGATATCATTTTTTATTACGCTTAACGATTTTATAAAGCTCCAAGTCTTCGATCGGCTTGCGAAATGGCTTAAGGAATTCGGTTCGGTACATTACCTCCTTATTGGTATAGCGTGAAGCTTACAAGGCACAAATATCCACGCACGAAATGCGAGACTTCCATTAATTAATTTAGTGCCGCAAACGTATTGGATATAAAACCCTACTCTACAAGGTATATACTTAATCATCTTCGTCACCCTTGAAGGCGGTTATTACTCAATTGTTCTTAAGCCTGCCCAAGGTCTTAACAAGCCTTACAAATTGAGTGAAAAACTATATCAATGATTCTTTAAATCGTTGGTGTGTTTTTCGAATAAGACCATCCTGTTGGTCTTCAAAAGCGTACTTTGTTGAAAACGTCAATTGATTTGGGATCTTGTGTAGTCGTTTCAAGGGTAGAAATGCATTGCTTTAATGTAAGATATAGGTCGCTTCGGTACTACTGCTGTGTTCCGCTAAAAGTAATGTTACAAGAGTGGTTACTTCAGAAACAACATCTCTGTTGCAGCCATTTTAAAGCTCCTTGTTCTGTGAATCATTATTGCGAGACAAAGTATGTGTATCTTCAAAGAAAAATACATCTTCTTGGGTTTAGTTTAAGGTGAGTTTTGTATGGCAAGCGGTATTGAGATTATTTGTTTTTGGAGAGGCTTGATCACGGCACGCAAGCTCGATTTAAATAAAAATACAATTTATATGTGTCGGAGAGTTCGGTAAGTCGGTGTAGGGTTACAGAGCCGGTTGGACGGGCTGACTCCCAATTTGCTGGTGCATTTCTGAGTAAGTTATTAAGTTTCGGCTTGTCACTTCGGTTGCAAAATTTTGCGGGCTGATGCTAATATATATTTGGCTTAATGAACGCATTCAAGTGAGCTAGCTGTTTAATTATTTTGTTTATAATTAACGCAATATGATATAGTGTATTTATCGCTTTATAATATTAATTATACCTACTGTTATAATAAAGTCGTTCGTATTTAATTATGATTGCTTAATAAACACTGGTTGGTTATAGAGCAAGTAAAGAGTTATTTTTAAATTGAGCAGTAAAAGTGTATTAAAAATGTTATTTCGGAAAGCAGTTATGAGCACATTAAATGCAGTCGTAAATTCTGAAAGTTTTACATGTACGGGCGATTTTATTCCTTTTAAATTACATATGCTGTTAATTGTTTAATTAACAAGTCCTTTTAATATAAACCTTTATTTAAATGTAGTAATTATGCAGTACTGGTGATTCGCGTCGACTTTGCACGCATATATTATATGTACTTATAAGTATTCCATCCATCCAAACTTTCATACTCATATAAAAAACGCTAAAAGTATGTATGTCTGTATGTTTCATTCTCACGCTAAAACTACTGAACCGATAGTAATGAAATTTTTTACACAGATAATCTACAGCCTGAGAAAGGGCATAGGCTTTTTAACTGGATAAAAGGGTTTTAAGGTATGTATGTAGTCTCCGGTTCGATCCCGACACCGGAAAACTATATTTGTAATTTTCATTTGTATTTTTCTTGCATCTGGGTGTTACTTTGTATTGTATGATTGTTGGTTCAATTCGGACTGTTGCATATTTAAATAAAAAAGGTAGTAAAAATCAGGGTCAATATAAATAATTATAATATTGATACAGTATTGATTCTATCGGAATTATTCATTCAATTGTAAAGAAGTATATCCGACGTTTAGTGTTAATCTTTTTCAAGGTAAACGTTAAACTTTGTATTTAAAAAACTCGAACTAAGTTCTGATCCCCTGGTAACTATAATATTGTATATTAAATGGTTGACGCATTTATATTTATTCATACTAATATTATAATATAAAATAATGCGGAAGTAACTCTGTCTGTTTGTCTGTTACGCTTGCACGCCAAAACTACTGAACCAATTGTAATGAAATTTAGTACATAGATGTTTTAGAGTCTGAGATAAAACATAGGCTATTTTTTATCTGGAAAAAATTGTTATAAGGAGGGGTGGAGGGAGGGTTCGCAAGTTTATATAAAATTCCACGCGGACGAAGTCGCGGGCAACAGCTAGCTTGAATGGTTGACGCATTTATTGAATCGTTATTAATAATAATATTAACAGATAGATACTTCTATATCTACGTGTTTTTAAAAAACCATCAAAATCAGTCTAGCGATTCATACCTATATGAAAAGGTTTAGTTAATAAGAATTAATTTTAGGTTAACAATGTAAGTATGGGAGCCTGGACCTTAAGTTCATAAAGCCTAACCGTAGCATATTAGATGACCTTAACTCCATAGCAAATAAAAATGACTTTTTCTTTGAATCTTACATCTTAGGTTACATATTCGCGGAAAGTCTGAGGCTTTACGAAGGGCAGACCGAAATTGTTTACGGCTCCACTTACAGTTTCCCTTTACAGATAACGCTCGATTTGATGCGATTTAAACGTTCAGTAGTTGACATATACATATTTATAATCTACTAGCTGACCCGTGCCCACTTTGTTGGGCATAATGTTAATTATCCTTTTCGGTTTTTTTATAGATGATGACCTATGACACTCAGGAATAATGTGGCTTTCATTTGGTGAAAGAATTTTAAATCGGTTCAGTAGATCCCGAGATTATCCCTTACAATTTAACAAACACAAAAACTTTATTTCTGTATAATATTAGTATATATAACTGGTCACTTGTGAAACGAAAGTACCTGTTTTAATTATATTTTTTTGTTATAAACAAATATTTGAATACTATTTTTTTTGTGTATGTGCTTAGGTAGGGTTTTCACTCACTTTAAATCTGAGAGTCTATTTTCGATAGGTTTTAAATTTAAGTTCCGAAATAACTTAACAACGAACCTTTTTAACCGACTAAACAGGCTAGAGGAAGGGTAATGATTTTTGCAGTCTATGGATGTAAGCGTACCTATTATAATAATAAGGCGCTCCCTGCGATTATAACCCTAGTTCCTGTTCTCTGGGGCAATACCGGGATCAAAGTATCCTTTGTTTTATTCCAGGGTATCATCTGTCTGCATACCAAATTTTAACTAAATCGGTCGAGCTGTTTTGCCGTGAAAGAAAGACAATACAGACACACTTTCCCATTTATAATATTAGTATGGATATTTCGCTTTTTTTTCGATATAACCAAGGACTCCTTTTTAAACGATTACAGTTTTATTGTTTAATTATTAATATTTACTCGTTATCTTAGATAACTATATGCGCAATAAAGTTTTAAGTTAAGTTTATTTACTTAACAAAACTTCGTATAAACTTAGCCAAATAAGTCTCGCTTCTCTTTTACTTAAGTTATCCAGGTGCTATGTTTATCGTCGGGTCGAGACCTCTCAGGTAACACTGCCTTGCTACGGACCTATATATAACGATATAGTGCCTTAAATACTTCGTTTTATTAAATTAAGTTATTCTAAATTCCAAAAACCTAGTCTTATTACGTCATAGTTGAAATATAAGAGAGTAAGAAAGAAACAAATTACATTAAAATCCAGTATTTCCAGTATTTTGGAAGCCTATTCAATCAAAACAAAGATTAAATATTAATTCTCTTAATAAAGATTATAGGTTTTAATGTATATCCACGCCTATACTAATATGAATGAAATAGCCGAACAAAGATCTTTTGTCCTTTATTCTCTACTAGCGGACCCGTGCCCACTTCGTTGGGCATAATGTTAACAATCCTTTTTATATAGCCTATGACGCTCAGCAATAATGTGGCTTTCTATTGATGAAAGAATTTTTAAATCGGTTTAGTAGATCTCGAGATTACCCCTTACAATTTTACGAACACACAAACTTTACTTCTTTATAATATTAGTTTAGATATAGACTAGTCGCGTCTTACGGTTTTACACGCATGTACTATACATATAAACCTTCCTCTTGAATCACTCTATCTGATAATAAAAACCACATCAAAATCAGTTGTGTAGTATTTAAGATTTAAGCTAACATAGTGACAGAAAGCGATTTTTTTTTTATACTATGTAATTACTTAGAACTTCAAATACGATATTCAAACATCGTGTTACGTTAAATTTTCCAAGTAAACTGTATAAAATCCAATATAATATAATAGATATGTTATACCCATACAAATCAACCGAAAAAAGTGTTCCGCACAGCAGCTGCAGGACACATACATACAAGTCAAAACGATAGAAAAGAGATAAATTACAAAAGCAACAAGAAAAAAGAGCTAGTTTTGTCAATTGCGCGTGAATGCACCGACAACCAATCAACTAAAGGTAAGACGTCCTAATAACGATGTTTTGCGTGTTCAAAACTTTGCGCTTATAACATATCTATTAAATATAATTCTATACTAATATATAAAGCTGAAGAGTCTATTTGTTTGTTTTTTGAACGCGCGAATCTCAGGAACTACTGGTTCGAATTGAAAAATTCTTTTTTCATTGAAGAGACAATTTATCGAGGAAGGCTTAGGATACATAATATCACGCTGCGACTAACAGGAGCGAAGGAATAATCGAAAAAACAAATCAACGGTTACGAAGTCGCGAGCAACAGCTAGTCATTGATAAAACCAATATACTTAGGAGCTGTAAAGTTTAACAACAGTCATTTGATGTCATCATAATATCCATATCGAATGGATAATATTCTAGCGGCGTTTCGCTTTTGTACAAAATTATATATTGTCTTACCGAGCACAGCTTAGTATATGGGTTTTCTTAGTATTCTAGAAATTACCTTAGGAACTTAAATCAAGTAAACATTAGAAGATAAAAAATGAATTGCTTATACCAACGTTCTACTACGTTATTCTACTACTTTCATTATATTAGTAGAATTATAATAGAAATATAATTATAATAATCTACTATACATAATATTATGAACGTGAATATATATTGAACTTCAACCTCAGAAAACAAGCATCTTATAATTATAATTATTATTGTTTGTTATTGTGAAATATAATAAACTGACTAGATATGTATTTAAAACTTCCTCTTGAATCATTCTTTGTATCAAAAAAACCGCATGAAATTCAGTTGAGCAGTTCTAAAGATTCAAGCATATAAAGGGCGAAAGAAAGTGACTCTGAAATGTAATAATAATCATAATTTATATTAGAAATAAAATATAGAAGCTACTTAAGTACTTCATAAACGCTTGTCAACAGTCACAGATATATATGGAAAGGCATGGTCCATTATGGCCCAAGACCCAAAAACGAGCAACCGTAAATATTGTTCAAAGGCCCTACAAGCCACATCCGTACTATCATCTCAATTTATCTATACACGAAGGTGTTAATTAGGATTTGAACTCACGACTGCTACCATATTTTTCTATCGTTAATGGAAAAATAGACTTTAAGTCTTACTATTAAGGTTTAAAGTGAGTTTCGTTGTGGTAAGATGATAGATATGCGTACACGACTATTAAGGGACAGCGAGGTTTAAAATTGGCATGCATTAAAGGGTTGGATTCAATTAAGACGTTTTAGTTACAGACTGATTCTTTGAACTAATTTGATATGAAGTGTGGTGGATTATTTGAATGTTTGCTAGGTGATTCTTTGAGTCGTCAGGGTATATAAGGGGGAAAATCAGATAGAGCTAGATTTTGTTGGACAGTTCTTTCCATATATTTGTTGTATGGAACAAATGAAATGTCTTTAAGCCTACAATTATCGAATTCGAACCAGGTAAATATGTACTTTTCTATCACAATAAGGGCATCTCTAAAAAAGATGAGTTTTGTGTTTAAATAGGAGATTCCATGGCTCAAATTCTTTTCATGTATAATCTTATTTATCATAAGGTCTTTTACCCCTATTTAAAGAGAGAAGAACGCATTCCTGAGACTCTTTGCCTTCAACATATCTATGGGTCTAAAAGATCGCTTTCTATAGGCATAGTTGCTCAAATTAATACAAAAAATGAGATCTTATTATAATACAATTCATTAGCGTACGATATCTTTCTTTCAATTCCCACTAATTTCTTATCTCTATTTCTTTCAGTTTCTACTTTATAAATTAGTTTCTTTTATTTTTTTTGAGTTTTGAGTTGGACGAACTCCTGATGGTAAGAATCTATCTATATTTCTTTTATCTCTTTATCTCTATTTCTTTTTCTTTTTATCTCTACTTCACTTTCATATATTTAAGAACAGACACCGGATACAGCGATAAGCACTGTCTAAGTATCGCAGACTAATTGTTAAGTTTATCTTAAGCATTAAGTTACATGGCAGTTAGTATCATTACTTAGCCAGAATCGCACTTGATAACTTAGCTCATGTTTAAGCATCGTCTGGTTGCACTTGGTGACAGACTTGGTATTATAATCTAGTAACTTGATGTAGTCATTTAATTAAAGGTATATTTTTAAGGTTACCTATAACTTTAGAATGATTTTCTAAATGCACCCTCCAAGATTTACATATAGGTATTTTTTTGAAAAATAGTTTTTTTTTATATTTGTATGTATAAACCTACCTAACATATTTTTGTCTACACGCAAAATACCGACATTTTCTATAGTTATTTTTCTATTTTTAAATACAATATACATTTTCTACAACTATACAATTATGTGTTTGTTTGTCTGTGTTTGCTGCTCTGCAGCAACGTCTCTTTCTTTATTTATTATTTATTTATTTTATTTATTTATTTCAATATATAATTAACACGGTTATTCACCAATTACGCTAATTACAGACAATTATAGACATACATTACTTAATAGACTTAAAAAAACATTCCTCCAAGTAAAGTGTTGAACGAAACTTACCTCTTAAAGTATTAGCACCGTATAGCGGATGGTCGTACGGGACCGGTCGGTAGGCGGGGTGGAGGGCGGCGAGGTAGCTCAACTCGCTGGTCGCCCCGGCCGCTGCTGCTGCAGCTGCTGCCAATCTGAAGGAACAAAACAATACATCTAAATAAATATAATTCAAAGGTGACTGACTGACATAGTGATCTAACAACGCTCAGCCCAAACCACTCGACGGATCGGGCTGAAATTTGCCATGCAGGTAGATGTTATGACGTAGGCATCCGCTAAGAAAGGACTTTGATCAATTCTACCCTCAAGGGGATAAAATAAGGGATGAAAGTTTGTATAAAAATCCACGCGGGCGGAGTCGCGGGTAACAGCTAGTTAATATATAAACTAATTCCTTACTAACATTGAACTGTAGATACGAAAGTTTTGTAAGAAGTAAGTATGTTTGTAGATCTTTCATTCAAAAACTACTGAACAGATTTTACTGAAGTTTTGCAAGCTGGTAGATGAGAGTCAGACTAATGCATATGATTTTATCCCGGTACTAAAAGGTAGGGGCGCAGGTTAAACCACAAGGCACGACTAGTGTAATATTATAACCTACATTCTCCAGCCAAATCCAGAATCTTAACTTGTCAAAGTCTGGTTAGTTTAAAAAATTATCTTTTTTTATAATTTTACTTAATACAGATATATTTTTAGTTTGACACCAAAAAACTCTTAAAATATTAGCCCGCAAATGTTTCTCAATAATTACATTATATATGCTCAGTAGCAAACCTCGCATCCTGACTCTTAATACCAAACTAATCGGATATTCAAACAAAAACATCATAATTTAAGCATCAACTGATTCCCGGAGAGTCTGCTTTATATTTATAAAAATATATGCCATCGTTAATGACGTCATAAAATTTTATGACGTCTCGTGTCTCGCATGAGAATGGAAGCGACCAATGAAAAGGACACGTGTTTTTCTCGATTAATGAAAGAGATGAAGAGATGAAGTTACCTGAAATTATTGAACAAAGGCTTTAGGACCAGTCATTCATATTGACTTATGTTTAGAGGAATAAAAATTTGTACAAAAGGGTGACAACACACATACCAGAGTGGCTACCCCGAATGCAATCGTCGTCGATATCGAAAATTTTTGATACTGCTAACCGGGATATGAGACTTAATATACTCTAATAAAGAATCGGATTGCACATCAGTTTATCGGAATGTTATCGAAACAAACAAAAAAGTTTTTATATTAATTTGAAGTTGCTCAAAAACTGTATCGAAAATAATGAAAATCGACATCGATTGTGTTCGGAGTAGAGCTTCAGGTGAGAAACGGACGCATGAACTCGACTATATAATTGTCTATACAATGCTTATTTTAATACTAAGAAAGAAAGGAATATGTATTTCAAAGAATATCAGACATGAAGTAAGGACCTTCCTATGAACTAAAGGCAGAACTTACAACCATTCAAACTCTTAATTAGGCTAGTTAGAACCAAATACTTATAAATATATAAATATTTTCAGGACATTTATACACAGCGCCATCTCGTTCCAAGCTAAGCAGAAGCTTGTGTTATGGCAACTAGATAACGGAATAAATGACATATACATACTTTTCTTTTGTAAATACATACATACAATACATAGCAACACCCAGACCCCAGAAAAATACAAATTAAAATTACAAATAATTTTTTCCGGTGTGGGGATCGAACCCACGACCCTTCGCGCAGAAAGCAGTTGTGCTACCACTGCGCCAAGCGGTCGTCGTAATAGATCGCATTGAAGAACTATAAATACACATAAGTTAAATACTATACTAATATGATAAGCGCGATTTAGAACTCGCAAAAAATACCTACCAGTCAAAATTAAAGCATCTATAACAATAAAAATGTCTTACATCACATTTCTGTACTGTTATAAAAATCAACACGCATCAATATCAAGCATAATTGAAGAAGCAAATAAAATTAAAACGCAAAAGCATTCCTTACCGCGGCCGGTAATAAAATTTACGTGATTCAACTTCATAACGTAATAATGCGGTCCAGAAAATTGTCTGCTCATCTCGGAATAAAGAAATTATCCAACTGCAGATGAACAAAGACGTAGCTTTGGGTCTCGAGGAGAAAAAAAAACAAAAATATGTCTGGAAACAAAATAAAAAACGAAAAGTGCAACGCGCCTGCGCGGGCGCAGCGTGACGTCTTTATGTCGTGTGTCCCTTTCACACTCGTTGAGGATGTATACGTGTGAAGAGCACAGCGTTAAAGATGCCCAACAGGAAGAAAGTTTTGGAACAAGTTCTACAGATTTCGCGCAGACAAAAATTTTTTACGGGCATTGTGGTGAATTATTAGTCATTCAATATTACGCGTTGACAGCTAGTGAGGTATTGATGAGAAAATGGCCACCATTTTACGCCACTTACTGGTGTCTGTTTCGTTTGATGGATTAGACTTCACACTACTTCCAATATCGATATCATTATATAGTAACAAGCGAAGTCCCTTTCTTCTGTCTTTTCCTATTTTTGTTTAAATTTTTTAAATTACGCAACCGATGTTCATGCGGTTTTCTATCAGATAGAGTAATGTCATGCGAATAAAACCGCGGCTATTCTATACTTTTAATAACATAAATACGAAAGTAACTCTGTCTGTCTGTCTTTCCATCGCGTTAAAACAATTAGAACGAAATTTGGTACACAGATGGTCTAGAGCCTGGGGTAGGACATAAGCTACTTTTAAACTGGAAAAAAGGGTTATAAGAGTTCCACAACCCATTCTTCTATTTTTTGTTTATATATGGCGCGAAAAAAGTTTAGCGATACGACCAAAAATAAATCTTCCTCTACACACACACACACACACACACACACACACACACACACTAACAACTCCAAGCCAAAATTAACACACACATACAAAACGTCACCATAGCAACAGCTCAGATACAAATCTATCAGCGTCAGTAATGCTAGACTAATTTAATACTAATAGATGCACAATTACAGCACCAGTAAAACCACATATTATTATACAAAATACCTACAAGTATGTTCTATGCCAATTAATATCTTATAAGCGATCGTATCTAACCTGTCAGGCATTTAATAAAGGTTTACAAGTCAATCACTGGTTCATGAATTTTGTATGAAACCCGTTCCGAGTAAGCCAATACCTAGCGGCTACCTGATATTTAATAGTATTTTTTATTAAGGCATCCGTGTAATACGATGGTGTGTATCGCATTGGATCGGACGAAAAAATTCTTATTTGAGAGAATGAAAAAACCTTAAATGATAGAAAGGTTTGTGTTAACCACATATAACAATTATATGTGGGTAATTGTTACTCCTTTACGCAAAAAAGTACTAAATAGATTCCGATGAAATTTAGTATATAGATAGGATTGGAGTTTGAATTGTCTATTTGTCAATTGCGTAATACTTATAACACTTGTTGGTTCCCTTGAAGAATTGATATATATCCATAAGGCATGTTAATTGTGTATCTTAACTGTAGGTACTTCTTTTTATATATTATTGGACTTTTTTCAAAATATACATATCGGAGCAGATGGAGAAAAGAATACTCAGGACAGTGAAAACTATTACAATTTTAGTTAATTAGTCGAACCTCCTTGGTTTATTACAATGTTTTAATTCAAACTTAAAAGAATTGTGTGGAATTTGTCCACTGCTATAAAAACGTCAGCATTGTGAAAGTTGTGATATTAGACAATTTATAGTTGAACACATTATACGCCGTTATTATGATACTCTGAAGTTTTTCTTATTAAGAACCATCACAAAGCAAACAATCACCACCTCGGCATCACTACAACTACTACGACGACAACCTCTGCGACATACACTATAAGTTACATGCATGCATACATACATGCGTTAGCAGCTGTATAGTGTGTTTTAACCTTCACCACGATAGTAATACAATACATGACGACGCAATCAAGCGTGATAAATGTCGATTTAACAGTTGCATGCGAATCTGTGCTAAATTCAACATTTAAATTTTGGTAATTTACGGTGACTTGATCCTTAATTTATTACTTAAATAGCTAATGAATTGCTTTATTAGTGAACGATACGTTGATTTAATAGACGTTAAGAATTAGAATTGATATACAAAATAATATATTTGTTATTTTATTTAGAACCTATTTTATATGTTTACTAGCGAGAAGAAAATTAATAAATAATTCGTATTCATAGTATATATATTTTAGTATGTGAATTAAAAATATCTTTTCTAGATTCAGAGTTTACTTCTAACATTATTAAAAGCTCAAAAAGAGATAATATAACGTATAAAAAATCAGAAAAAAAGGATTTCAAAAAAGTATTTTGAAATATTTATAAGATAAGACAACCCTTTTTTAAGTGCGAAATCCTCTCTCTCTCTCCTCGTGGGAGAAGGAGGCTGTTCTCTTACAGACAACATGTTCTCCTCGGGGGAGAAGGATTTATGAGATATGTCGGACTCGCACGGAATGGTGCCACTACCGACTACCGACTAAAGCCCACCGGTGATCCTCCGCGCACACTCACGATCGGACTCGCGAGGACTTAGTTCTGTCTTCCACAAGCAAGAACATAACCCTACCAAATAACAAATACCAACCTATATGAATAACGTCAAGAACTACATACATTCATGTTAGGTATACAGTATGGACTCTCACAAATGTGTGTATAATAGTTATGTTACCTTTGTGGAGAGAAAAATAAATAATCATTATTATTATTTAAATTTATATATATACATTTTTTTCAAAGATCTCTCGACTATTGTCACAAAAAATTTTAACCAGTTAGTCATATTATAAAGAAGCAATAATTCATACATTTTAAATAATGTGCTAACGTTTTCAAGTCTTTTTAATATTTTCACGCATCGTTGCATACGATTGGATTAACTCAGATTATGAGGATCGGGGAAGATTTATTATTTGACGGTTTACCCATTAGAGGATATTTATATCTTAAGCCTTATAAGAAACTTGGAGGCTGTTATTTGTAAAGCTTTGTATTAAATTGTATGGTAATTTTACTTGGAGGTTTCAAGGTAAAAAGCTAATAGCTTTATAAGTCAATTTATTATTAATAATAATTAAATATGGTTAATTAAGTCATAACTTCAAAAGTATATATTTAAAGACTTTAGCTTTGATGGTGGTTATTAATTTGTTTGTTTTAAGATAATAATAATGAGCGATAGTTAAGTTAAGCTAAGCGATTGTCGCCTTAAGTCGGTTGTTGCTTAGCTTATAACTTGAAACTTTACCTCATACACGTAACTTGAAAACTATCACACTATAAAAAATTACATTGTTTAAGTGAGCATAGCAACATAAGCAGAAAAACATTACATAAGTGTAATTGAAGTTATCAAGACCTAAGTTATGTTCTAAGTTAATCGAAGCGGTACAAACAGTTCTGACCAATAGCGGCTATTCATTAACCCAAGCTTATGTAGGCGTCGTAATTGTATGTAATTAAATTGTACTAAGAAGATAGTTTTTATTTCACTGTTACTATTATTAAAAAATACAGTATGAATAATTTATTTGTGTTTATTTTATACGTTAATTAAGGGTTACGGAAAATTTCACGTATTTAATAAGCACTGTTAAATTACGTTTTTGGTAATCGGTTATTATATATTATTGGGGTTAGGATACAAAGGAGATAAGTAATAAAAAAAGTTTTCTTATTAGGCTTTGAAATATTGTTTTACTTTATTTTACTTAACGCTTGGAATGATATTTCTTAACGCTCGTGGGACGGTGATTTTTTTCATGTATAAATATTATAATAGTCGAGTTTTTGTTTATATTTACAATTGTATGTTCTTATTTTTTAAAAAGAGCGACTATCAGAGTTTCTTGCCGGTTCTTCTCTGTAGAAACTGCCTTCCGAGCCGGTGGTAAATGTTTTGTAATACCATGACGATACAAAAGTGTTACTTTATGTAGCCTAATTGAATAAAGATAATTTGACTTTTACTTAGCTTCAAACTCACTTGCGGTATGCGGAAGGGTTTCTAAGGGGCCCGTGACCCCTTACCCTATCCGCTGTGGTAATAAGAACCATAAGTTTTCGTTGGTATAACTGACATAGCCTTAAGTCTAGTAGTTCTGACAGATTTGTATGACGAATAAAATCGAACTTATTTGAGTGGTACTTAAATTTGAATAGTTTTTCAGTATTCCGGTATCAGTCTGTTTAAACCTATGGCCCTGTCCAGAAGGACTATGGGTATCGTATAAAGATTACCCCACTATAAAAAACGTCATAAACTCCCATAACGTTATTATATTTTAGCGTAGTATTATATATATCTATTGCATAATAATACAATTAAACGAGAAAAATATCTCATACGACGCAAGAAATGTTAACAAAGAGATCGAATAAGATATATAGGTCGTTCACTTTTCAAATAAATATTGCAATAAAATTTATTTTAACATAAAAATAATAAATGACCGGCCACGTATCGCGGCACATTCCTCATATATGCAATAGGATTAAAATAAATAAAATATTGTTTTTAAAATAAACGGTGAGGTCACCGATGTTTAACTAATGGACAGTTTCGTTAGCGCCCCGCCGCGCGAACAACGACTCTTTGACATTTTATTTTTCAATACGCCAAAATGACAGCTCAATTAAAATAAATGAAATGAAATGTGAATCACCCTGTGGTGTGAAGGTGGGTTTCGGGAAGGACAGCGGGTGACCATCTATTGTGTTATTCGGGAGACAATGTCATGAATTATGGCCACCCTAGGCGGAATTTTTCTGTCTGTTTGACTTATTTATTGAAGACATACGATTTCACTTGACTTAAGGCTTTTAAGTGATTATATGAAGACGATTATAACAGTGACAGCTAGTCTAGTTATACAGAGGGTATACGATGGGGACGAATACAGTAAAAAACATATGAACACTACTTTTATATTATTTTCATCTATATATATAAAAGAAAGTCGTGTTAGTTACTTCACTTATAACTCAAGAACGGCTGAACGGAGGTAGTTTAGAGCCAGGAGAAGGACATAGGATACTTTTTTCCAGTGTCCAGGGGAATAAATTTTTTATGGAAGTAAACGCGGACGAAGTCGCGGGCAACAGCTAGTATATCTATATATATTACGTGTCACATTGTTTGTCCGCGATTGACTTCCTAAACTACTGAACTGATTTTAAATTAAATTTGCACACGGTATGCCGTTATATCCAACTTAAAAGATAGGATAGCTTAAATCCCGGTGTTGCCCCGGGAACTGGAACCACGCGGGTAAAAATGCGGGGAACGGCTAGTTATTTATATAAAAAGGTATCAACTGCACTATAAAAAACATTAAAAAAAAATGTACTTACATGCAAACATCCTATTACTAAAATTTTAAGTTGTTTGACCAGGTGTTTTATTATTTTTAATATTTATTTATATAATTTTGTACTCAACTATTTCTCTTTAAACTGTCGCTTAGTCATAAATTGTCATATACAAATGAATAGATCTTTCTTATCAAATCGAAGTTGTAGCTTTCCTGTAATATTTATAGAAGTTTTCTAAAAGCCTATCGTGTAGTATCGTAAGTGTTATTGAAACACGTTAAACAGCAGATTATGAAGACTTATGAACTACCGGTTTTAGATCCTGTATTGGCTATAAATATTCTGCAATTGAGATGTTAATACGCAGTGATTATAGCTAATCTTTGAGCTTTCTAATAAGGACTTGTATATTTCACTTAATCAGCATTTTAAAAGGCCAGCAACTAACTCCAGAGAGTTTTGATGGGCGGCGATGACTTTCCATCAGGTGGCTCGCCTGCTCGTTTGCTCTATGTTATAAAGGAAAAAATTAGGATGTACTAAAAAAGGCATTTGAAAGTTAAGTTTTAAAACTGTATTCATAACAACTTATTTTGGTACACACATGGTGCCACACTAGGCTACATTTTCACTGAAAAAAAGCGTTAGCGGGGAGGGCGGTTAAAGTTTATGAAAGTCCTCGCGGACGGAGTCGCGGGCAACAGCTAGAATGTAATAACAGCCACCACCGAAGATATCTATCGGTTGGCGACAGGGAAAATTACTAGAAGCTGGGTAACCTCAAATAATGCAATGTCAATATAGTAAGAAGAAGAAAGCTAATATCTTCTAGCGAGTATAGTTACTGGATAGGGCCAAGACTTCTCTCCGCTTAAGGTTCAAGGTTTACACAATATTGAAAAAAATTAAGCAAGAACAACAATAGTTATCACTGTCCTAAATGTTTACAAAGTAATTAAGATACGGTTTGTAGAGCAAAGTTTACATTCGTTTGAACTTAGCTCAATTATTTTATATTATCGAATACGTTAAGGTTGGACGAGATTAGAGATTTTTGTCTATCATTAATTTACTTCCTACTACTATTTAATTTGTATCTATCTATACTAGTATATACAACTGAAGAGTTTCTTTGTTTGAACGCGTTAATCTCATGAACTACTGATTCGTATTGAATTTTTTGTATTGAATAGACCATTTATTGAGGAAGGCTTTAGGTTATATTACTTCACGCTGCGACTAATAGGAGCGAATAAATAATGGAAAAAGAAGTTGACAATATCTACATTTTAAACAAATTACAAACAATTCCAGTTAGTATATAAAATAGAGCCAAAATTTTGTACGCAACAAGTTTTAAGTCGGCTTCAATTGTAGTATTTCTTACCATTAACATAGTATACGTTTGTATATGACATCTAATACTAGTCTAAAGCAATTAAAGGCCCACTCAATCAGCCAAAGTGCATGTTCTACATCCGTAATGGTTCGAGAAATAATTTTAATTGGCAATAAATCAGTTCTCATTCGCGACTTTAGCATAAACACGATAACATTATCTGGAGATGCGAAATTTGTGTGTGCCGTTATATTTCAAAGGCTTCATTGATAATAATATCATTCATTAGTTTAGGACTGATGTAAAGATACCTAATAAATTACATAATTGATTCATACTAGCCGCTTCCTGTTATTATACCCGCGTTTCTCGTGTATCCATATCCATCCATACCGGGATAAAAAGTTGATTATCCAGGGTCTAATCTAAAATCTAAACTTCAGAAAATTTTGTTAAGTAGGTTTTGCGTTTAAGAGTAACAAACTTTCACATTTATCAAAGAAGTCACTTAACAAAACTATAAAACAAAAATATAAGAATTTTTCTTTAAATATTTTTCTGCTTAGTCTACTAATATTATAAAGAAGTAAAGTTTGTGTGTTTGTTAAATTGTAAGAAGTAATCTCGGGATTTACTGAACCAATTTTAAAAATTCTTTCACCAATAGAAAGCCACATTATTGAGGAGTGTCATAGGCTATATAAAAAACTGGAAACGATAATTAACATTATGCCCAACGAAGTGGGCACGGGTCAGCTAGTAACGATTTAAAGAGAATTTATTTGATTTATTCTCTCTTTTATAATTAATACATAGGTATTATGATATACCCACACCTAAACCTAACGCAGTAAAAACAACGAATAATAAGTGTAATGATTATAATCATTAAACTCATCGCGATGGCCCAACATTACGGTAACAACCAACAAGACGAAATCACCTATAAACCAAGTTGTAAAAAAAACAACTAAAATATAGATTAACAGCTGACTAGGACACGTGTTGAATTTAAGTTGAAATTTACGAGGGCGACATTAAACATTAACTAACATCATAATGGTGTTATCATAATGTTTCGTAACTTGAGGTTGGTTGAGATGTCCGCTATTTTATGGGTCTGATACGGCTATTTAATAATAATAATAAATCATATTTCCCACAAGTTTCAAAATATACTTGTAGATACCTTAACTTGTGAACAAGGTATCACTACAGAATTTTAAGTTCTAAAGAACTATTATTGAACTTATTCGAGACCATGGCTAGTAAGAGACATGTCATATCCATATATAAATATTATTTTATTCCAGAATTTCGATCGCATATTATCCAACACTCAGAGTGCACATTGTAGTAGCACTCGCCTACAGAAACACAGTCAACGTTGACATTCTATATCGCTTATTCCACTAAATTACAAATCCTATCCTTTTTGCTTATCCGATCAGTAACGCAGTCGTGATGCCCTTATCTTTGCCCTTTCTTTCATGGGTAAGGTTTCAAGGTAGTCACTAACCACCAGGTGAACCTGATGATGGACTACATCATTATATAAAAAAATATCCAACATCTAAAGCAGTCACAATATATACCCAGCATATGAACTTCCTGCTACACTCATACATTCAAATCTGTGATAATCAAAGCGTTTTATTAACTACACATATAGCTTCATCGTTTTTAATCCATATGAAGGCAAAATAAACAAAACGGATATAACGTAAACAATTACTAACAAACTGTTTTTATATTTAGACTGTATCAACACGTCCGATGTGAATGAATTCGAATTTAATTTTATGAGTTTTTTTTATAACATAGGGGGCAAACGAGCTAGTGAGCCACCTGATGGAAAGTGGTCATCGCCGCCCATCAACACTCGCGCTGAGTTGTCAACCTTTTAGAAAGATAAATTAAAAAATAAAAAATACATTTATTGATAAACTTTACAGGATTTAAATATGTATACAGATTACAGATGTATGCTCAATTCTTGAAGTACCCCAAGTCGCAAGAGTATGGGTATGTTTTTTAAAAATCCTTCTTAAATTAGGGTTTTATACATTAATGAAATAATGTATTAAAGGATATTCTGACTACCGTTGGGTGTAATGGTAACACTGCATGCTACGCCAAAGTTATGGTTTCGATCCCCACACTGAAGAAATACCAATGAAATTCACATTTGTATCTTTCTGGGGTCTGGGTGTTGCTATGTTTTATATGTTTGTATGTATTTACAAAAGAAAAGTCGGTATTTTTGTATGAGTAATTTATGCAAAAGTTACCAAAACCACTACTTACAAAAAAGTATCCATATCTAAATTACATTATCTATAGTCTATACCATAGATAAAAAATCAAAATATAAATTGTATGCCATAGATAATAAATAAAACAATAATTTCACTACTGGTACGGCACGTTGACGCGTCTGTCTGTTTATGAATCGGCTGACTTCCGCTCAGGTCAACGATCTAAACATGTGATTTTAAGTGACGGATTTAACGTACAAACGGACAGCTTACAAGTCTGCGATATTGTAATATGAATAGCTTAGTAGCTCTAATTTTATAAGGACGAAAGTTAATAGTGTGCATGCATGTTTGTTATTTCTTCATGTCTAAACTCTAAACGCCTGAAGCGAAATTAATAAAATATAGTATTGTTTACTCACAGGGTGTCATGAAATAAAGTAACATATAGACTGAATTTTAATTTGGGAAAATACAACTTTTATTCCTAATAAACTGAGGGCAACGCGGGGCACGGCTAGTCAATTTTAATATATATAAATTCGAAAGTATCTCATTCACGCCAAAATTACTGAATCGATTTTAATTAAATTCAATACACAGATAGCGTGTGAGAAAGAACATAGGCTACTTTTTACTACCTAGCTGGAAAAAGATGTTATAAGGGGAGTTAAATTTTATATGAACTTTCATTCACTACGCGGACAGAGCCGCGGGCAACAGCTAGTCCTACTATCCTATCCTACTAATATTATAAATGTGAAAAATTGTGAGAATGTATGTAAGTTTGTTATTCTTTTACGCAAAAACGGCTGGACCGATTTAATTGAATTTTGGTATGTAGATAGGTGATAACCTGGACTAGCACATAGGATACTTTGTATCCCGGTATTGCCCCGGGAACGGGAAACGCGGGTGAAACCGCGGGGCACAGCAAGTATGTAATAAATCAAAGGTTGTCGTCATGTTGTATGAATAACGTTGGTTCCGAACAACGGGCCACTGTGCAAAAACATTAATTATTTGCTTATTTAGTAATCGATACGCGGGCTATCGCAGCTTGACCTATGATACGGCGCTATTGATATATTTATTTCATTTAATGAGAAATTATTATTGAAAAAGCACTATTCAATACCAATGTAAATAGGTATATTGAATAATGAAATAGTTTGTTTTTGGGCTTTTTTGGTACTACCACCCAACATACGGCCATTTTGAAAGACTGTCTATGAATTAAAGATTCGAGATCTTTCTGTATTTATCTTTATATAGAAATATAGCATATTAAGTTACAAGAATCTTCAAAGAACTTGAATCAGAAGAAATAGTATTATATATAGACATTCTACCGCCTGAACAGTGATGTGCTAATGTCACTGTGCTCCGGTCTGAAGGGCACTGAAGCCAGCGAAACTACTGGGCTAATGAGTCTTAACATCTGATGACTCAAAGTAGGGAGCGTCCGTGTATTGCACCCCTGATTTGGGCTTTAAAGCAAAGTTCCGGGTAGCACTGCATTGGCTATGGGCTGGCGTTACTCTTACCATCAGGAGTGCGCCAGCTCGTCTCCCCTCTTCATATTATAAAGAAAATATATGTACCTAATTACTAGTATATATATACATATAAAGTCTACGTATCGGCTTCTTGCAATACTGTTTATACGAAGCTTGCCCTCCATTTAGCTAATAGGAGCCAATGGAAAGGCACTTTCATACTTCAGTCGACATTAATAACCACGCTATGCAAACAGTCTCGCACTATGACGTCATAGTTATACGCTACATTGATTGAATGTACTTTAAGTTAAATGTCTAAGCTATTTCGTGAGTTATCATTCTGGGAACAATTTTAAATCAATGACATATTAATATGTACTATCATTACACAGAATGTATGCTGAAATCCTTGAAACTACGAACGATTCTCAAGCGTTTTTTTATCACATAGAGTGATTTATGCGGAAGGTTTATATCTGTAATATATGCTTAAATACGGGTAACACCACGGGGCGGATAGTAAACGGACCGGTTGTTGAAAATATTTATTAAAAATTAATTCATTCATGCATATAATTCTGTACTAACTTATATACCAAAACACGCAAGCATACCCAGAGCCAAAACCTATCTATTTATATAAAACTAGCTGTTGCCCGCGACTCCGTCCGCGTTTACTTTCATAAAAAAATTATTCCCCTGGAAACTGGAT
>JADANM010005856.1:6221839-6270882 GCA_026213755.1 Eurema hecabe | reverse complement strand
TACCATTCTGAATGAGCTTACTGACCGATATCAAGTTCGTAGCTAAGTTAGGTACGCACAGCACATCATTAATTGAAACTTGGTATTTATTTCTGGGAGTAATGGTCACAATGTCAACACTTCCCGAGCATAACACTGGCATAGCACATCGATTAGCAGCTATAATCTCCTTAATACTCGTTTCGTTAGACCTATTTCGGACATTATTTACTTCACTTGTCATATGTACACTGGCTCCAGAATCCAAATACCAATCATTTTTACTAAAACTGCCGCTCAGAAACACAGCTGAGAAAGCGTTAGTATTCTTTACTTTAGTATTCTGCTCTTGAGTACATTGATTTTTGTAATGTCCGACCTGTTTGCAACGATAGCACTTAATTATTTTTCGTTTGTTATTGTTGACATTATTGACATTTCTGTTATATGACATTTCGCCATCTTTGTTCGAGTTGCTAGGTTTATGGTTTCGTTCGTTTCGTTCTCTTTGGCTAAAGTGATGCCCTCTAGTGAATAATGCATTATTTGTGTCGCCATCATTTCCGGCCATGTCAATCAACTTCGATTTGACTACATCCGCAGTTATGGCGATTCCCGAATGTTCTATTGCCATAATCATAGGGAAATATTTATCCGGTAATCCTGCTAACATCAAACAGCCGATCCATTCATCATTAACATTAAATCCCGTGCCTGATAGCTTCTGCCCTGTTTCAATAATTTGAGTAACGTAATTTGTCATTGAGTCACAATTTTCAAGACGTATGGATATTAAATTTCTTAATAAAGTTATTCTTCTCGAAAAACCAGAGTCATCGAACATTTGTTTCAATTTAAGCCACAAATCTTTTGTGTTTTTGGCATCTTTAATGTGTACGTATAATGACGGATCAATTGTTAGTACTAATTTGGCTTTCGTTATAAGATCATCCGCGGCTACCACAGCACTCTTGCTTTTGATGCAATCAAGTTTTCCTTCGAGTACGAGTAAATTCTCCGCGGCAAATGCCCACTCGTTGTAATTTTCGCGGCCCTTTAACTTCGGCACACTGTTAATATACGAGTTTAAAGCCATTTCTATTAGTCCAACACAACAATCACTAGTCTCATAAACTTTATAGTCTATTTAGCAGTTTTAGCACAATATTAACTTGGAAACTTCTGGGTCTGGGCCCATAACCTAATAAAACACGTTGATTTTAGTATAAACCTCAGTGACAACTGTCTTTATTTGTCAAATATGCAAATGAACAATATGGCCATACAACCAATCAATGATTATACTTATAACACTACTAGATGGCACCATAAGTATTTGATGTATTATAATTTCAACAATATATTATATATCTATTATATAATCTAATGTATACCCAAAATATAAGTACGAGATTCTGCTAAATCTTATGTACTAACTTGTTAATCTTACCTCGAGAAGAATTCACAAACGTGTCTCCACACGCCTTAAAACAAATAAACGTAAAGATAACAAAAATAAAGAATAATCCGACAAAAATCTGTTACATCTACTGCTTATGAAACTTCATACATAAAAAACGATACACATTTATACGACTAATTAAACACACGCATAGCTCGAACACGCGACGTCGCATGCTTTGCTACTGGAACTCTTATACTTTTTAATCAGACTCGTGATTTTTGAGATTCAATTTCAGCGTAATATAAGTCGATACTGTTGGGTCAATATTGCTCGTTAGTGGGCTTGCTTGGTTGTTTTTTTTTAATTTACTAGCCGCGTAGTTTTTATACCTATGTCGATAGCGGGATAATAAGTATCCTATGTTTCAATTCAGGGTCTTATTTATCTGCTAATCTTCAGCCATAAATAAAGGCTTCTAATAAATGGAGTAACACAAAGCGATAGATTTAATAGACACTTAAAATTAAAACATATTGCTAAACTGACGATAAATTGATTTATATTTAATGTTATGAAGATATATATTGTTTAAATAAATAACGAATTACAAGAATGTAATGTAGTGTGGAAATTGGTATTGAGTTAGCTTAGCTATTGAGTCGTTTTAGCGTGAGAGAGCAACAAGCAAGATTTTATAAAATTGTATGTGATAGTATTATTCTGAAATAAGGGGTAGATGATGTGAGGTAGGTGGTGTGATTACCTCTGATAGATTGCCGGAAACGAGTACCAGATATAGGGAAAAAACCCTATATCTTTTAAGACAGGAGTAAGAGTTGCCATAACTTAAAGCTGGTGATATCAAAGGTAGTACCACTCACAATATTTTTGTTAGTCCCAACTTCTAGGATACTAGGCAACTAGAATCCTGACACCAATTTTATACCCTTGACTTGACATAAAAAAAATAATTCCACCAATCCGCTATTCCTACAGTTAAAAGCTGTTAAGTCTGTCATAAAATAGACTCAAAAGCCTATAACTTTGGAAGCACATGCGGTCACAATGCAGAGCATTCTTCAGCCCGCATCCCGCAAATTGATATAAAACGAAGGCCATCGTGTGGGGTAAGCGACAATTAGATAGAACATCTCCATAGAGATCGGGTTTCCGTGTGAAAGCAGTGTGTACTTGTTTGTGCATTGTGATCGAGATTCTGTTGGATCTCCACGCACGTGTTGGGAGCTCTTGAGAGAATCCTGGAAGGTCATTGAAATTTTTCCTGTTTTGAACATACTTTTTATGGCAAGGCTACTGAGGAGTCTGGGCTAAAGTGTTTTGAAACTTTCCACTTTTTTTGAAGTCGGTTAAACTTTTTGTAATTGAAGCAAAGGGTCGTTAGATGGTTCGTTAATAGTCTCTCTTATACACGAGTCTTGAGAGAAATATGACTAGGTATAGACTACAATAAGCCCTAACTATTGTCAATGATTAAAAATTAAAGTGTTTAATGAAAATCGACGCTGCTTCTCATATACCAACTTAAAAATTTTGTCTGTACAAGATATAATATAATATAGAAGAAGAAATATACAAAATCTTACTAAACAAAATATGATAAGATTCATAGACTACCAGTCAAACCTCTTAAAACTGAACGATCAAATAATCATTTATCACGGGCATCTTATCACGAATTTAAATCTTTCCGATCCCAAACTGTTAATAACATAAAATAAACATCATTCTATCCGAAGACCTCTTTTGGGTTTCACACGGAATCCGATATAAATTCTATGTGACTATTATTTATATAAACAACTTATTCAACGTCAGTTGTATGACAAAAAATCAATAAATTTGGATAAGTATGATTAATATTGGTACCTATAAGATACGGAACTTTATATGTAGTTTAAAGTTTAAGTAAAGGGGAATAGTAAGACTTGGATTAACATAATCTCATGTAAATTAAGATTGTTGAGTAGTTTCTGTTCCAGGGGAAATTCCAGACTAAGGAGTAACCTATGTTAATTTCAGAATCTATTTAGTACTTTTTCAGTGAAAGGTACAAAAACATATCGTTACAAACACTTTACTTAGAAGGGATTATTTATGTCCTGTGTAAAATTCAAATAGTTAAAGCTATTGGGAAAAAATTCAAAATGAATTTTGTTGAATCAGATTCTCCCCTACAAAGATACAGATTTTACGTTTAAATCCTTACACAATAATGTTGTATGGTTTATGTATTTTTATTGTATTAGGTATTTAAAAAAAAAATTTACATAATATGTAATGTCCGTCCGTCGTCTAGTTGTCATAACCCAAGCTCTGCATAGCGTGGGACTAGATAGCGATGTGATTTGATGATTTGATGATAAAAATAAGCTTTCTGAAGTATTATTATTATTATCTAATTATTACAATTGCTGGAAGTTATAAATTTCATCCGTAACAATTGACGACTTACCATGTCAACGAACTACCGTTACAATTTATCTAAAACAGAAACTAATAAGTACTCTTACAAAAGGCAAATCTATTGAAAGTTTTGTGTGAACGACAGTTACTAATAAAGAAACCCAAAAACACTCAAGACATTAGTTCAAAGGTGTCCTAATGAATCGGCGGACAGGACCACAGCATGATGTTGTCGGTGCGCCCAAAATAGCCGTGTCCAACCCATTGTGTGTGATATAATTAGAGAAATAAACACGTGGCGGCAATTATTGAGTCGAGTCGAGAGTCGGCGCGGCGTTAATGGCACATCGCTGTTTCCGGCGGGCCAGTATTGCAACACTTAGGTTGGTTGATCAAAGTTTTGGGCATACCTACTGATTTTTTCTGAAGGAAAACGGTATTGGACTTACTTATATTATTAGTGTTTTTGAGCATGTATACTGTATAGTTTTCTTTTTCGATAGTAGCCACAAACCAAGACGACTGTGACTGGTGTCAGCCCGAACGTGAACGTGAGGATCAGCGTTATAATGTGCATGAGCGTCAGTGTCAGCGTGAACGTGAGCGTCATCAAAACCGTTACCGCATTCATAATCAGAATCATTATAAAAAATGTTAATACTAATAAAGGTTTAACTCTTTTAAAAATAATAATCATACCCAGCTGTACAGTACAAAAAAACTATCGAACACAGACTACTTAATATGACTTGAAATGAACAAATTGCAAGCCGATAAGCGATTTTGTTTAATGTCAAGCCTTTATTAACTTTATACTTTTTTCAATAAACAGTTTATTGCATTCTAAGTACCGTCATAATCCCGAAAGGCTTAACGTATCGGATGAATTCATCTACATAAGTAATTGTTAGGGTTGCTGCATACATGTCAGGTTTAATACGCTATAAGTCGAATTATTTTCATGGGTAAGAACTTCGAAGTTACGAATATATAGGCATACTTATTAGACATATGAACTTTCCTCTTGAATCACTTTATATATAAAAACGACAAAAAATTCATGACTCATTTTTTGATCTAAACATACATAGGAACAGACATGGAAAGGCGACTTTGTTTATACTATATAATGATATATAGATAGACTACAATTATTATAAGCTTGAGGTAAAAATAACAAAAGCTTTGGCAATAGCATGATTCCGATTCCTTCTTCAAGCAAGCTATTTTACCTTCTTTTATTATGCTATACTTCTCTGTCTATTCCCAAAGTACTATTAGTATCGTATTGTAATAAATCAAATTAAATTCTGAATACATGTACAATAGTTCAATTCAGCTTGCGAACATAAACTTTAAACCTGAAAAAACCTATAGATATCTTTAGCATTTGTTAATTTCAAGGACTCCACGTTCTAACGAAGCATGTGCTTTTACCGTTTTCTAACCGACTAGTGTGTTTCAAGCCTTAGCTTGCAAGTGTCCTTTCTGATCGCACCGTGTTCACTCACTCCGAAACGTTTATTGGACTAGGGTATAAAATTGAGTGGTTCATTAACCATATGCAAGATACGCTACCTCTTCTTGGCAAATTCATGTCCTCAATCGGCTGTTTATCGCGAAATTTCGTATTAATATGCAAGGAGGCAGTCTTGGGAAACTTAATTTTAGTTTGCGAATTTGTCGCGTGATTAGCACGTTATTATAGCTGCAGCTTTACGAAACATGTACAGAAAACATGTTTGTTACTTATATTAATGTATTAAAATTTGTTGCGAAACATTTTTAAAATTATTGCATCAAAATTATTTATATTTATATATATCAACATGAAACATTTTTATGCCAACTAATACAACACTTTGGAACGCGAAAGTTTATTAATCCTTTTCACAACAACTTCTAAATGGATTTAAATTTAGTTAAGCATGCAAGTGAATTAACTTGTCTTAATTTTATCCCGGTATTGCAACAAAAACAGAAACTAAGCGAATAAAAGCATGAGACACAGCAAGTATTGGTATACAGTTCTATCGTAGACCTTAAAGGTATCCAATATCAGTAACCAATTAGTTCATTAAAGACTCAACAAACGAAAAGCAGGTAAAATTTCCGATCAGAGTTTCCGTCAACCTTCACAACCGAAGCAAGGTGTTACTTGATTATAATTTATTGCAACTACGGTCGCATTCTACGATAACATTAATCTCTCTAACCGGACAAACACAAAAAAGGGATCTTTGGAATGGTACAGGAAGTCATCAAAGGGATTGAGACATTTACAATGTTAGAACGTTAAAAGTGATTTCAACAAATGACTTAGCCGCTTTCAAAGAGTTCGAACCACGCTCCATTGCAATGATTAATGTTAAGCATTCCTATCCAATATTTAAAGTTTCATTTGAAACAGAATTATCATAGTTTAGGGCTTGTACTTTACGTGTATGAATGAAAAAGGTAGGTTAGCTGACATACTTTTTACGTAGAAATCCTTATATTCTTATATTCGTAACATTTTTACATAAGAATCTAAAACATGAGCTACATTAGAAATGAATAAATAAACTAAAATGGGATTTTTTAATTTACAAGAAATCCGTAGTTGCGAAAACTTTTCTAACTCAGAGATTGTCTGTTCAACCAGTGAAATGGCCAAAATCAATTCAGGACAAATAAGTACAAAAAAATCAGCTTCAAAATCTATCATAAATTATTTTCTTACAAGTTTTAAAGTTAATTTACGAAGTCCGGAGCTTTCTCTGACCGCGGGGGCACGGTTGCAATATTTTAAACTTTATTGTTTGCCATCAAGCGGTCTTTGTTCCCGGCTACGAGTATATTGAAGTAAATCAGTACTGTGAAGTCCATTAAATCATTCGCACGAGAATCGAGTTGCGAGAATGATTAATTTATATTCAAAGACTAGTGTTGTTTGGTTAAGCGTTAGCTGTCTGAGGAATCAGTCTTAGGAATTTGTTCGTCATCCATTTTATATCTGTGTTACATTCCGACAAGGGTTCTTGTCGGGATTTTAGTTTAAGAACTTCAATATTATTGATGAAGATCACCAACTATGAAACTGAGTTAACGTTTTAAAATTTTGTAAGTAAAATGAATTCGTCTGTTGCCCGCACGTAAAACTATGCAAATAATAAAATAGAATTCATTTTAGTATTCAAGCACATGTGTATTCGAAGTGGGTCGAAATTCCTCATTCGTATTCCTATATTTAGCTACGTTTGTTTCATTTTATTAATTTATATTGTAACACCTACAAATTTGAGTAAAAGGGTAATAAAGAGTTCCAAGAGAACTGTGCCTAAATATATAAATAAGGAACATGGTTAATTGGACATTTTAATAAAAGGCAAATACATATTACTAAATTTGTATCGTTGAAACATATGAAATAAGTAACATGAATAGCTACTGATGAAATAAATAACGCATAAGCAAACTGGAGTTGCAGAAAGAGTCCGCAAATATGGCATAGACTGCAACCCCATATGATAAGAAGACACCTTGAACTCTTCCTAGGAAGAGTTTCAGGCTTTACCATACGCTTAGATGAAGAAGATTAGAAGGGGCTAAGACATGGTGTACTTACTGTGCATGATGGTGGTAGTGCGTGGCGTGGTGCATAGTGGCAGATGCTGCTGGGGCGGTCGCGTGGAACGCAGCGAACGCAGAGGGGAACTGCAGTGGTAGGAACCCGTTGCCCGCAGGACCGTCTCGATCAGGCATTATGGTCTAGCATGGTCCACGGCGCGATCAAGTCATCTCCACTCTTTTCTCTGTTCTGTGCCACATTGTTGTGTTATAAATGTAGGACGCGGTTAGTAAGCGATGGCATTGTCATCTGGAACAGAGAAAGATGTTGATTAGTTTATTTATTTTCTATTCATAACAAAAACTATAAGTTACAGCTTTAAATGCTCACAATTTGATTTTAAATCACAGAGAACAAAGAGTTAAAAAACAGAACAGTTTCAGACTTTTTAATATTTTTGTTATTTATCTCTGTTAGAAGAAACCCCTATGCTTCATTTATTTTTTGTATTTTTTTTACGTATTGCCTTACTGTAGTCCTAAAATACGCCAGATTTCGATTCAATACTGGCACGTTATTAAAATATACTTATAAAATATAATAAAGGCCTCAAAAACGCAAAAACATGAACGTTATTATTATTTTTTTATTAATTAACATAAATTGTTCGGCCATTTGTACATGACACAGTGTCTTAATTACGATAAAAAAATTTTACTTAAAACAGATTTTATCGAAATGTTATCTTAATAAAGAAAGGCTTTGCTTTTTACGTACATACGTATTACATGAGCATGTGTTAAAGTATGAAGTACTAGATCGAAGTGTATTTATTTAATACTAGCGACCCGCCCCGGCTTTACTCGCATATATTATGTACTAGCTGTTGCTCGGAACTTCGTCCCCGTCGGATCTATTTCTATTACTATGGTATAGCGAGTCAATCTTAGAAGATAGACATATACTGTTGCGGACTTTTTTTTAGATCATTTAAAGAGGAATAATTCTTATATACATATTATTTTTGTATCTTGAACCGTTTTCGCAGCGCACGCAAAGGAAGCCCTCGACGATGAATAATTTTCCCCGTTTTTTCCATATTTTCCATTATATCTTCGCTCCTATTAGTCGCAGCGTGATGTTATATAGCCTAAAGCCTTCCTCGATAAATGGTCAATTCAATAAAAAAGGAATTTTTCAATTCGAACCAGTAGATCCTGAGATTAGCGCGTTCAAACAAACAAACAAACAAACAAACAAACAAACAAACTCTTCAGCTTTATATATTAGTATAGATTTCTAATACATATAAACCTTCCTCTTGAATCACTATAACGACCTATTTCAAACCGCATGAAAATCGGTTGCGTAATTTAAAAGATTTAAGCATACATAGGGATATAGTGACAGTGAAAGCGACTTTATTCCATACTATGTACTATGTAGAGAAATATTGTTTTTCCCGCCTTCTCCCTCACAGATCCTTTCCTTTTTACCCCTTTTCATTGAAGAAGGTGGTAGCTTAACATCGACGAACATCCTAGTTTCCCAACATCACATAGAAACTACAACTATATACATTTTACGACAAAGCATTTTAAGTTATTACCAGTCCAAGTTCAGTCTAATTAAAATTATCACGACCTGTAACGAGCTCCTCTTAAAAGCCCTACCCTTATAAGGCGACTAAATTATGAAATCATAACAATATGTAAGCGAGTTCTGAAAAGGGTAACATTTGAATTCAACGGGTTTTTATCGCCTCTTGTCCGGTTAAGGCGGGTATACACTGCATGAGATTGAATTATTTATGGTTAGTATTAAAGTATTGTACTATAGGTACAATACTGACTACCTATTTGAATTTTTTTAAAATTAACTTGCCGTATAAAAATGCTTTTTCCTTTATTTTATTATTCAAATAATTCATCGAACACCTTGACTTGAATAATGAATTGCAATTTTAAGGTATGTATATTTAAAAACGACCTCCTCCTCCAGCCCTAGTGGGGGTCCCGGGCGGCGTAGACGGGGGTCGCGTCGCCCACCAAATGGGGCTCCTGCGCCTGTTGTGGTGTGTCTGGTGTTCCGGGCACACCACGACGTGGAGGGGGCGGGACAGATAGCTCTTCCTGTCCCGCCCTACTGGAGGAGCCTGGCGGGCTTGCGGAAGATTGCTACGTGCGTCCTCAGCAAGTCCGCCCCCGAAATGGTGCGCGACGGAACACCGGTGGGTTTTAGTCGGTAGGGCCCTTCTGGCGAGTCCGACATAACCGCCTCCTTCTCCCCCGAGGAGGACGCGGTATCCGTAAGTGGATTTCCGCCCGTCAAAAAAAACTTGTATATTTAAAACATTAAAGTGCACAAAACTATGATTTTTTTTTCATATAGTATCAAATACCTTGTTACATTGTATTAAATAACTTAAAATTTAGACAGTGTAAAACACCCTTAACACTATTAAAATCCTTTCGTAAAAATTCCTTTTGTAATTAATGAAGATGTGATTGTTTTGAACGTGCATTGTCCCCTAAATGGAAGCGCTAGTGATGTAATCGACCGTTTACCGATATCGATAGAGTCATTTATCGACCACTTATATAGTAAATAAATAAAAATGTATAGGGATCAAATGTAAGCTACAGTTTTACAACTTACATTAAATCACTACTAATAATTAATTATAAAATTTAGTAATGTTAGTCTATGACATGACCTTTACTTTTACTGTCTTTTTATTGTCAAAAGGTCTGGTTATCTTAAAGAAAAACATATAACATAAAAAAAAAAAAAAAAAAAACAGTATCTAGTAAACACCTAGCAAAGCAAGGTTTTGCGACAGACATACGAACTTAACCTAAGCTTTTATAATAAAATCACGTGTCTAGAATCCACTTTCCATTATCTAAGAGTTCAAACCACCCATTTTAAACAAATCGAACTGTGTAATTATTACGAAGCATATACTGCATTTCGCGTAAACCCCCCATAAAGTAACTTGTAAACGATAATTGGATTATAATTTGCATATACTTGTGAAATAGCACATTACACACTAAATGTTAGGTTCACACTATAATTACAGTGCTAAAATGTAAAGTAAACTCATTATGAAAATCGCAGAAAACGATTATAATATTTGCATCAGCCTTTCGCCTTTTGGATATGCAATTACTTGATAACTAAATTGTTGTTAATTTCATTTTACTTTTTAACTACAGATTCTACGAATCCATTTCCGCGTTAATGTAAGTCGACTTTTTTTACAAAATTATCGACTCAATGTATATCACTACTACAAAATACCGATTAAAAATTTTCTCATAAAAGCTTTAATAATTGTTTTAACGATAAATTATCGATTTAACAGCACATCACTATCACCAAAAACCGCGTAATGCGCAGTCGCATGCCGTCCAACTTAATACGGGCCTTAATTACGATTTAATTGTTTTTTGGCCTCTTCCAGAAACTTCTTCGAAATAGCATATCCTTTTAGTGTCGGAACTCATAAGAGGTTCATTATTATATTTCATCATCGATTCTTAATCGACTTTTTTATCGGGTCAATAAACTCGATGTAACTGTACAAGACCGAGGTGTTCTAATTAAGTGATATTTTATCCCACCGATGTCAATTGTGATTATTTTTAGTACTGATTATGGGTACATACGTAATAGACCTAGTAAAAATAAAATTAGTAAAATGTCATATAATTTCGCTACGCAGAAGTCAATTAACGAAATACATTTAAATTACAATGGAAGTCAAATATTCGATCAATACAAGGGCCGTAACTTTAAGAACTAAGCTCATAAATAAAGCTTAAGAATTTGTTTGTTTGTACATGTCAATCTTTGGTATTATCGGATCAGATTTTTTTTTCTCTATAATTAGTAGCAATATTTTAAAGACCGTATTTTTTTAAATATAACATTACATTTTGAAAATGGCTGGTTACATGATGCGTAATTTATTACTTTAATTAAAATATAAATATATTTATGTAAAAAATATTATATTAAGATCAATGCTTTGAATACATTTTTAGAAATAATTACAATGTCAAATGTCCTGATAAAAAATACCCTTGACTTACACAAGCGAATTACCAAGTAAACCCAAGTAATTTATCACATACATTTGAATATACATAAATAACACCTACACTAAAGGTTGCCACAGACCTATCAGTTTGAAATCGGAACGTTATGGAGAAACTTTACTAAAAGTAATATTAAGCATTAGTATGTAATACCTGTTTTTATATTTCCTACTTTAAGAGTATGTTATAGATCCGCAAAAGAAAACTATTTTTCATATTATTAGTCATTATTCACTTAAGAATGTTATATAGGACAAGTATCTATATGTAGCTATATGTTATTGTAAATAAATATACACAATACTCATATAAACTCAAATCTCATACAATCTGAAAATTTATGAAATTGCATAGCTATTTGTAACAAGCTTACTTACATAGAAACAAACAAACATGAACAACGAACGAACAACTTACGAATGTACACAAAGAATGCTAGTTCGTTTCTACAAAAACGAACATTTGTGCTCTAACCCTAAACCGTTGTAATGAGGTGATTTGCTTTCAACGCTCGCGCGGGTAGCAGAGGCCATATCTAATGGGTGACACTATTGTTAGTGAGTTATGGTCTTGGGTAGCCGATGAGTCCGTGATGGGGACGCTTAATCGTTAATTAGGCGGTATTTGGTAGCCTCGCGAGCCGCGTAATTGGTCTGGTGACGGTGTCAAGGACTTGAGTCAGATTTGCCTAGTTATTGTTTTAATTGTGTTCGTGAAATGTGGTTTGCATATGTTATTAATTTATGTTTACTTTTCTATCTATTTCAGGATGCTTTTGATTTAATACAAATTTAACTTGAGGACCAACACAAGTGAAAAACCAGAAAAAAGTTGTTATCTAGATGCCATAAAACAAGCTCTGATTAGCGTGACGCTGTTTTAGAAACGACCTATGTAATAATTATTAGTAACTAAAAATTAATAAGAAATAAACTTGGAAATTTCTTCCGTATAAATGTCATTGCACATAATTCCAAGCCTTTTTGTTCGCGAAAACCCTAAATCATTAATGACATAACGGTAAACAACATGAACAAACAAACACGCCACACAAGTAATTAGAAACGGAAGCAACCATTGTTTCGTGTATAAATATTCAGCCTACACGTGCTGGGTCCAAAAGACCCGAGCGTTTAACAGTTAACCTGTCAATGGCGTACAATTTGTTCTGTACCATAAAGTCGTCATTGGGATAGAAAAGGCTTTATTCTTAGCGAACGATAGTGTATTATATATTTAAGTTTAGTTCAATAATAAAACACATAGGAATATACTTTACTGGTTCTATTGTTAAAAGAAATTTAAATTAGTTAATATACTTAAAGATTAATATACATATAGAATGCCCTAAAAGTTTATAGTTTTATGCCAGGCAAATAAAAATATGTTGAACTCATCAAACTGACACAACGACAATTCAATAGATCATAGATAACAAACTTTTTAAACCATAAAAAAGTAATTATTTCTAAACATGTAACATCACGTGATTATCGCCTCCGGACGCACGTACTCCTCTAAAGCCTTACGCGGGACTATAATTTATGGACGCTAAGGGTCGCGGTTAGAATCTAAAACATATATGAAAGAGCCGACGTATTCCTAGCCGCTGTGCTATTGTGAAGAGAGATAGATTGTACATGTATTGTCATGTTTCCTTGTAATCTAGTTGAATATTGTTTGAAGTGGGACAATTAATAATATGTTTGTCCTTTTCTAGCGATGAAGTGATATGATTTGTGTGGAGCTCCAACCAACTATGTAATGTGCTTACTTGGAAATTTGAAAAAGAATAAAGGTATTTTTATAAAAGGATAAAACTTTGTTAAATAAATCTTTAGAATTATACTGGACTTCCCCCCTTAATAATAAATAACCCTTTTTTCCAATTAAATAGTAGCCTATGTTACTCTCCTCCTTTTCACCTAACTGTATGCCAAAAATGATTGCTTAGCTACTGCGTGAAAGAAGGACAAACAAAGAAACAAACACACTTTCACATTTATATTATTAGTATGGATTGTGAGATTTTTTTTATATAACATAGGGGGAAAAGAACAGGTAAGGAACCTGATTTTTGAATTTAGGATCCAGTAATACAGTCTAGGAGGTGACATGTCTAACTTATGAAATGAGTTCAGAGCTTTTGACGTGTTAACGTTTCATTGGTGTGTCAACCACGTTAAGGTTGACTACCCTTGTCCAATTCATTATTTAAAACAAAAAGGGAGGTTTAATAAATGTAAATTAAAAACAAATAAAGATTATATCTTTATAAAACCTTTTCTATAACAACTTATATCGAAATATCGTTAACCGTTTAATTAGCCAATTATTATCAGATGATCGTTAACGTATAAAGAATTTAAATATACTATAATTTTGAATTAACTAAAGCTTATTTTTCGTACAGGTGCATATTTTATTTCCAATTTAAGACAGCTGCTTATAATCGTAGATAAATAATATTAATATTATCTGTTATTGGAATATGCAAAGCGGTTTTATAGGTTTAGGTATTTTCTTGTTTATCACAATGTACTTACGACTTTACACTATCTTATCTGTGGGATATAAAGATATTCATAGTTAACTACTCTAAGTAAAGTACAGACAATTACGAAAGTTGATTTACATATTGAAGGTTAAAGATCATTTTAACCCTAATATCCTAACTAATATAAATAAAAAATTATATTGTAAATGTGAATGTACAGATGTTTAATACGCTTTCACGCAAAAAAACACTGGACCGATTATCATGAAATTTTGTACACCTACTCTTGGAGGTGTCAGATTGAACATATTCTTATTTACTTTTTATTCGTAAAAAGCTAAATTGAAGTTGGACTGACAAGAGACAATAAAAAAAAACATAATATGAATAATCTTCAAAATATTTGTATTATTGTAATACACTTTTGTAGCCCTCTGTACGTTGAGATATCCCCATAGAAGAAAAAAATAAACGTAAATACTGTATCATTATCCTAGGACCTAGTCATTCCTATTTATCTATACTAATATTATAAAGAAGTAAAGTTTGTGTTTTTTAAATTGTAAGGGGTTATCTCAGGATCCATTGAACCGATTTTAAAAATTCTTTCACCAATAGAAAGCCACATTATTGCTGAGTGTCATAGGCTATATGATGAGGATGACATCTTTCCGTCGATATTTGCTATTGATATTGCTTCTATAAAAATTATCACATTTTTAAGTACTAACATTCAGAGTAAAGAATATTAAGATAATTGTATAGAATCCTAGTTATTATAAGAAAAAAAAACAAAAGGCATCTCTAAACCTTAAAAAATTCGTTCTTATAACTTATTTTAATAAAGACCTTAATATTCCTTAATAGCCTAACAAAATACGACTATTAATAAAACACACGCTTTGCATATAAATATCTAGTCTAGACATAGTGTTTTTACAGTTCCTAAATTTACGATTCAGTTTAAGCTCGGCATAGTATTGCAGTCGCGTAGGACCATTCATTGACACGAAATTTAATGTTTATTTTTTATTAACGAACGCTAGTTAACGACGCTACATACAAAGTTAGTAACACCATTGTCGTAGAATCGCTCGATCTTATTACTAGAGTATTAGAAACTATTTTTCTTTAAACTTTTGTTTTTGGTTCATAAAGGTTTCAAGTTGTTGGCATATTCTTAACACGAATGTAGGAAGTTATAGGCTTAGAATAAAAACGTCCATAAAACGGTGAAATTTGGTCTACGCGTTTTAAATTTGATTCTGAGATATATTAGTTCCCATACAGCGATAACGCTTTTATTTGTTTAGAGAAATTTAAGCGATAAAAATGGTTGGTGGCTGCTTAAATATGTATGTATTAATTTATTGGTTCTAGGAAGATTTTTATGGATTTTTAAGTGCGTATTTCGGGTTTGAATATCGATAGATATAAGGAATATACAATTTACAAATATATATATATATATATAAACCTACTAATCCATACTTCGATACTAATATTATAAATGCGAAAGTAACTCTGTCTGTCTTTCCATCACGCTAAAACTACTGAACCGATTAGAACGAAATTTGATACAAAGACAGTCTGAAGCCTAGGGAAGGACATCGGCTACTTTTTTTTAAATCAACCCCCAAATGGATGCGCGAGGGGTTGAAACTTTTTACAATTTTACGCTTTCACGGCCAAACCGCTAAACCGTTTGTAATGAAATTTGGTACACAGATAGTCTAGAGCCTGAGAAAGAACATGAGACTTCTTTTTAACTGAAAAAAGGGGGGAAGGGGAGGTTCAAAGTTTATATGAACATCCACGCGGAGGGAGTCGCGGGCAGCGGTATTTTATACGCTTAAGTCTGTGAGGATGTATTCTCTAATTCTTGTTTTTTTACGCAAAAACTACTGGAACGATCACCGTGAAATTTTGTACACATATTCTTGGATGTATAAGAATGAACTTAGGCCACTATTTATGATATTTGTTTAATTAATACTACGAGCGAAGCCGCAGGTCTAGTCTAGTCCTCTTTCCTACTAATATTATAAATGTGATAGTTATTAAGTATGTACGTTTGTTACTCTTTCACGCAAAAACGGCTGGACCGATTTAGTTGAGATTTGGTATGTAGATTGGTGATACCCTGGATTACCACATAGGATTCTTTATATCCCGGTACTGACCCCGGAAAAGGGAATTACGCGGGTAAAACCGCGGGGCACAATTAATATTAAATAAATATGTAAAATAGTGCGTAGATACAATAAGTATAAAAGCAAGATAATTTATTAGTTTTCAAGCCGAAGACAAATATATTATAATATGCACTTTTATTTATGTGTTGGGTACTCTATAAACGTTTCATCGATGTATTATTTCTCGCTATGAATCGATTCGAATCTCTTGGCCTGACGCCATGTTGTGAGCGATTTTATTAATAAAAATAGTTTTTATTGCTTATTGAAATTGCCTATCGTTTATTTTGACCACCCTGTTGTAAATAATATTGCGCAATATTTAAACATTGTAAGTAGTTTGTATATTAACACTTAAATTAAAGTAGTACATAAACATATTTTTTCAAGTTTCCTTGGTGTAAGCAAGGGTAAAGTATAATTTGAAAGCAACATAATATGTTATTTTTTGTCTGAAATAACTATATTACTTTAAAATTTGATGGGCAACTAAAACATGGTCAACTACCATACAATGCTTGAATCCTTTCAAAAATCGTCAAAACCTCATTCATAAAACAAAATATTTTTTTTATTGCGTTAAGGTTCTTAGTTATGGCTACGCAGGCTTAAAACATTTCCTGTGTAAGTTACGACTACATTAACTTAAGTTCAGTAGGCTACAAAAGTATATTATTATTATTTGAACTATTGTTTACATATAAAAAAAATCTATCAAAAGTCAAAACAAATATGCGATGCCGAAAATGATTTGTTATTAAAAATATGTCAATCAACTCTCGCGCTCAACTATACATCTATCATATAAATATTGGGAAGTCATATAAAAACGTTTTAACGACATAGATGGTATCGTGGCTCGTACCGAATTCTGTGGAACCGATTAAAATGTCTGTCAAGTGGCGTGGACACATTCGCGGCGTTAATTTAAGTGAACAATGAGAATACTAATGAGCTTTCCAATTTATTTTACTACTAGTTTGGTGAAAAGATTTTTTTCGGGCTTAACTAAGAGTTTATTTGTATAGTATAGTTTGTTTTTATTATGATTTTTTACTTAAAAATCCAACTATTATTGAAACAATTATACATATGATTTACGGATACAAAAATGTATCCAATGATAATGGTACAATTTCTAAGGCGAATATTACTAATACAAAAGAACATGAATGTGAAATGAATTGTATAATAAATTGTAAAAAAAAATTGTTTTTTTTTAATAAATATATGACATTTTAAGTCTAACTTTGTTGCAATGTTATAATTATTAGGAATTATTAGGGTGACTCACTTCGGCATAACAGCATAGAAATATTGATACCTTTCTATGCTATGTTGTTATAAAAAATATATATGCATTTAAATACAAAGGAATAGCAATCACAAATAAGTAAGTTCTCAAAATAAGTAGTTTCTTTTACTTCAAAACATTCAAGCCAACTACTACAGTTATTTACTATACTAACAGAGAGTGTTCTGTTTTAAATTTTAAATAATAAAACAATTAATTATTAATCTTAACTTAATATTAATTTAGGCACATTTTTGACTAACATTTTTTTACAAATCTTAAGACTTAGATGTTACTTTTGCGAATTCATTTAAACCCACTTTCAACAAATCCTAACCTAACTCCTGCAAAAACTATTAAAATACCTACATATTATTTGTAGTAACATAATGGAATCCTAAGACCCCAGCTATTAAGTATTGTGTGAATGTCATTGCATAAGTTAGGACCGGCGGGCAAAACCGCGGGGCGCAATAATGTCTATCTCTGTTCCTGGAAGTCGCTGCTTGAATACTGATTTGTTAACTACCTGCGTAAGGCGAAGCCTCCTTTCAATAAACCTAACTAGATATTAAGTTAGGTACTTAAATCACTACATAGTATAAAACAAGTCGCATTCACTGTCCCAATATCTCTATGTATGTATGCTTACATCTTCAAAACTACGCGATCGATTTTCATGCGGTTTTTTTAATAGATAGACTTATATAAAAGGAAGGTTTATATGTATAATGTATGCGAGCGAAACCAGAACGGGGTGCTGGTATGTTTAAAACATTACATTATCCACATTATAAATTTTAAAACGGTATTCTTAAAATATTATTATATCTATCTATACTTATATTATACAGCTGTGGGTTTGTTTGCTTGGACGCGAAAATCTCAAGAACTACTTCGTCGAATAAAAATATATTTGTAAATTGTGATCGATAGTCCATTTATGAAGGAAGGCTATAATAACTTCAAGAGCTAGTGTACATAAATATACGAATACCGATTATTCACTTCAAACTCGATAGATAATAATATCGATTCGTTTAAAAATAGACGAGTAAACAGAACAATAACTAATATTAATAATAATTGTAATTAAATGCAAATTACGACTTCATTAATTTTATTGTTATTGGTACATGAACTTGAGTTCAACTTACCCTTGAGCTAAGTTATCTGTTAAGTTATGTAGCTTGAATGTTTGAAAATAGAATTTATATTTAAAAAAAAGTATAAATGAGGCCGGATTTAGAAACCTTCGCCTTTTTTGGAGTCGGATTAAAATTGTTAGCTATTATTACATAGGTACTTAGGGTTTTTTATCAAATTAAAAACTATATAAGACCATATTAATAAGCGAAATCTTATTAATCAATACTCTATATTATATATCCCTTAATATTACTAGCAAATATATCAAATAGTTTATATTCAAAAATTGATAAATACATATTCCAATATAAATTAACTACGTAATAATATTTTTTTCTTTAAAATAAAAATATATTAGTTTACACAGAATACTTTTTAGTTTGTAATTATCGAATAATAAATTAAGAAATAAATAAATTATGTTCATATAAAAATCTCAGATGACTTACCCTTAAGAGCATGGTAGCTCAATACAGCCTTAGAATGTTAAGCCGAGCGAAGTCGCCGGCTGGCTCATGTCAAGCTAAGCAAGCCTTTTGTTCACCGTCTTTCACTTTTTAAAATTAATGGCATCATACACTTTGCTAATACTGAAGAATTGGTATTTCAATTTCATTCAATAGAACTAGCCGTAGTGTACACGTTCACATTTATTTTATTTTAAAGTGAATAATTATATTCCTTTAGAAAATGGTTTATTGTTTATTCTTAAGAATGTAAACAAACTTGAATTCGACATTTAATACCTATTTAAAAAATAAAAACTAAAAACTACCGTCACATACCAATATGAGTAAATTTCGTTCTTAGGTCTCCTAGTCATAACATTATTTCAGCGCGAAGAAGTTTAACAGATGCTGAGAGAACTGCAAATTCAAAATTGGAATTGTCATTATTCTAATTTGTATGGATGACAATTGACAGTTTTTCGTTTTTTTTTTTGTAACAGAAAAGAGTTTTTATTTGTTTCCAGCCAACGTCATATGAATATCATACGTTGTATCAAATATAACTTTTTTATAACTCTTCCTCATAGTCGACATTGTAAGCCTGTACTATGCAGGTTGCGGTCACAGTTTTCACGGTCAATTGCTCGACAACTACTTTGTAAACCACGGCTTTTTTAAGCGTAATTTTTTAAAAGCTCTGTGGCTAGTACTTTTTATAGCGTTCTGTAACACAAGTAAATATAAAGACATACAAAAAATATAGCACAACATTTAAAAATCTACATTTAACTTTCATAGAAATTATTTACAAGATGTTTTTTAAAGATAAGATTTTCTTTTCAGAACAAAAACTATCATAAATATTACAAAATTTGTCTTATTATTAAAAGTATAGACAAACAGACTTAACCGTTACAATTAGGACATAGTAATATAATCTTTAGTCTATGCTTAATGGTCTAAATAGCCTTTTGCCCGCGGTAACCACTTCACACTCGTTCCTAGTAATTCGTATAAGTGACCACAGCACGTACGACTGTACCGCGGTCATGTGTGGATTCATTATAGAAAAATATTTTTAAATCTATGCGCACAGATATCTAAAAAATACAGAGATTTTTTTTTGGATTGGCAACTTTTACAGAAAAGGTATACAAAAAGTTATATTTTAAATAAGTGCAAATTTAACAATTTAAGTATTTTTGTAATTTATTTAATTGCTAGTGTATTTTGCATGTTTCAAGTTGTCTATGTCAAATGTTGTCTATGTAAACACAAAGAATTGACGCGGTAACGGCCATCTTGAAAAAAAAAATTACGCACAATTCAAACATAACCTATATTCTATCATCATTTGCTTCTAATATTGATATTTAGTTTCTTACGTGTTTTAAATAGCAATTGTATCAAGTAACAATAAAAATATTTGACCATTAAGTAAAGTTGAACCAATGTTCAACAATTTTCAATGGCGTCCTAACCCATTGATGTTAGCGAGTCATTTGTGTAAGTGACCGCAACTATAAATCGTTCTGCGGTTTGCGCGTGAGTTTTCATTATAGTAAACAATAATATAATCATAATGGAAGTAGTTTCCTCTAATATAAGCTATACATATAATAAAAACGTAAGAGTCGCTGTCTGTACATGGAAGATATATGAAAAAAAATATTATAGGAGACCTTTAGTAACGCAATAGAACCCAAAACAATGATTTTTGGAATTTTTGTCTGTTTGTCTGTTTGTTTGTGCACGCTAATTTCAGAAACGGCTTATCCTATCCAGATGGGGTTTTCAATGATATTATATTGTGGTAAGCTTAACTTAACATTTAGTGTTTAATTCATGTCAATCGGTTGATAAACTATTTTCAAATAGTTTTTCGTTAATCTATACCAATATTATAAAGAAGTAAAGTTTGTGTGTTTGTTAAATTTTAATGGGTAATCTCGGGATCTACTGAAGCGATTTTAAAAATTCTTTCACCAATAGAAAGCGCCATTATTGCTGAGTATCATAGGCTATATAAAAAAAAGGATTGTTAACATTATTCCCAACGAAGTGGGCACGGGTCCGCTAGTCTAGTAATATAGTATGTTTCATGTTTTTTTATGGTTAGAGGGTTTTTTATAACTATATTTTATAACTAGCCCCGGCTTCGCTTGCATATATTATGCATGTATCATACATATATAAATCTTCCTGTTGAATCACTCTATCTATTAAAAAAAACGCATGAAAATATTTCAGACAGAGAGCGACTTTGTTTTATACTATGTAGTTTATATACATACATAGAAATAAGATAATTTATTTGAAGTTCTTAATGTTTATAATAGCTGTGTTCCCGGGGCAATACCGGGATGTAAGCTATCCTATCTTTTAAGTTGGATCAAACTGCACATGGTGTGCGAATTTTATTATAATCGGTTAAGTGATTTAGGAGTCCATTGAGGACAATCATTGTAACACGAGATTTATATATATTGAGATTTAACTATTTCTGTCACGACCAAACCTACCTAGACCTTTTTATATCTACAGAACTTTATTAATTACTCTACTTAAACCATTTAATACAAAAATAACTCGTGTTTCGTCTTACAAATAAGGCTATAAAACGCAGCGCGCGTGACCAAGTTCAAACATCGAACAATGTTTCAGTGTTGCCACAATTTAAAATACAATTCAATGTTTTATAAGTCGAAAATATCCAGCTACCGTAATCGGGTAACATTGTTATTTCACAATGGTCAATAAACGGTTGTTTTTATGCATCTTTAGTGAGGTTATATGAAATTCTTGGGTTTCTTTTTAAATTAAATATTGTAAGCTTTATTTGAGAAAAATAATCGGGTGGGGCTATGCCGGAGCACACGGCCGTTGGTTCTAACGTGAAACGTCTATGTTAGCGAATCGCTTTTAAAGAAAAAGATTTAAAAGAAAACAAGATGGACGCTTTTTTAACAGCGAGCTGACTATATAAGTGAAATATTCACACCACATTTTTGTTTCTAAGACTAATAGTTTTTTAATTATAAAGGTACAATGATATAGATCTTTTTGTAACGGTCCACTTTTTAAACGTTGTACCCGTATGTTTCGGCGCGATTTTAAGGACGTGTCACGTCAAAATGGTGGTAGGGTTAAAGGTAAGAATAAATGACATTACATTACTTGCACCTACAAATAAACAATTAAAAACAAAATAGCGTCTCACTATTCTGTATAAGCGATAATCTCCCGCCATTTCGCATAACTGTTGCCACAATTAAAAATTCCGTACACGTCATTAACAATGAAATGTTCTAAAAAAGCCATGGCTGGCAACATTCAACTTGATTGGCAGGTGTTACCATATTACGTTTTATTTATTACGTTTCATTACCCTTAAGGCTGGCAGTCATTTTATAAATTAATGATATAATTGAATGAGCTAATGGCTGATTTATTCTTTGAATTTTTTCGTGTAATTATTTTAAATGAAATTCTGACCTTTTAATGTTTGGTTGAGCGATGGTGGTACTAAAAAATGTGTTTATCTGTTTTCTAGTTAATTTTATGGTGTGTTAGTTATGTTGACAATAAACAATTGTAGTTTTTTGTTAATTTATAAACAATTCGACCTTTGTAATACTAATTTGTTTACTAAATGAAGAGCAATGGTAGCTTAAGGTAAATTTCCATCTGGAACGGGTTGAAAAAACACTTCTTCTTCTTGTATATATATGATAAAGATAGTTACACTAATAAGTGTTAATTTAGAACACAAAAGTGTGTTAACAAATCCAAAATGTATTTTTTATTAAATATTACATTAAAAGGCGTTATAAGAAAATAATCATATCATTAGTAATTTTTAAAATGTATAGAATTCAACAATAGAATATTTCACTAGTTTTATTCCCAAATAATTTTTCAAAATACATTTTATTGGTATAAACTGTCTATTGGAGAAACAGCGGGTCGTATCTAGTTAAAAAATGTGTTATTTCCATGTCTTTAAATTCTTAAATAATAATAATATTTCAGGACATTTATCCATAGCGCCATCTAGTTCCAAGCTAAGCAGAAGCTTAAATATTATAACTATGTTTACTTACACCAATCAATTGACAAATTTATTAAGAACTCTCGCTTAAGGCAGCCATATTACATCAAGCGATTTCTTCCAGACACGTATCTTAAAATGGAAAGTCTATCGCGACCTTCGTCCCAAACGTATTAACATTTAAGTTCCTGTTCGCAAAATAAAACAATGCACCTGTACACCAAACATCACCATAATGTCTTTATAATTGTTTGAAAAAATTAATTATTTCGGTTTCAACAGCTCTTAATGGATCTTATGGAAACGGGCTATACATGGTGTTTTTTTTAATGTCATTTGTTGTTTCGAGACGTGGTTTTCACTGCATTTATTTGCCGACGGTACGATATTTTTTGCGCGTCGATTACATATTTATTTATGGGATCTGTTTATTGCTTAATATTTGCTTGTACGAGTTCGCGGTGAATCGTTATATTGCGATGATTTAATGGCCGTGTATTTTATATGAAATATTGTAATTAAATTTCTTTACTTTAGGTGGTATATGGGGTAAGAGTAGTCATGTTACCTTATGGAAAGCAATACTTTATCCTTAGTACCACGAGTGTGTTACCGGCTTTTAAAATTTAACGTTAATTTATAAAACAATTTATAGTATAATGTCTAAATAGGTTATTTAAAACTTATCAGTCATTAAGAAACACAACTACATTACTTACATCGCGCTTTAAGTTACTCGAAGTTACCAGCGTATTTAAGTATGACATAAAACATCGAATACTCGACTCGTATCGATTATTCATAATCGATTAACTCGATATCGATTCGAGCATCTCGATTAGAATTAATATAGTAGCACGCACTTAAACGCCAGGTAAAATTATAGGTTTTGTGGTTTTTCATACTAGTTTGTGTTCGAACGACAAAAAAGCTCTCACACTTGGCTCATCAAGTCCTTTTGATTATGTATGTGCTACGGTGTCTCATAGCGGATGTTATATGGAGCTGTTAATACTTTATTTAACCATTTTTTTATTTTTATTGTGAGGGAATTAAGTATATTAAAGGACACAAAAGAAAAGACATTTAAGTGTATGGTTTTGGGCAAAATAGTTCAAAAGAAAGAAACAAACAATTTGTGAGGTAAATTATGGTATTACGATTAAAACTTGTCATTTTATGTCTTTAAAGAATATAGTTTTTGTAATACGTGTATCGTTATGTATTTGACGAATTAAGCTTGCATTGTGTATTTTAAGCTTATAAACTGAAGCTTAAACCACACTACTAAGTAGAACAACTCTTATAATCGTTAACGTGTACACAATAAATAACCTACTTCATAAATAAAAGGTGGTATTATCAGCTCCGCACTCTCGCCGCACTAATCAAGTGACGGCTGATAGAGTCCGTCGAGATAATGACATGTGCGGCAAAAACGCGACATTATTTATCGTGGTGCCTCTTTAATTATCCGACGGGTTGCGTCCGCCTTAATGCGAGTGTGGAGCCGCCTTTATAAAGGGTAGTTTCGACATTGTGACGTATTTTTTGTTTTTAAGTATAATTTTGGATACAGGTTACCTGGTAGTAAACTTCATGAAGTAACTATTTTAATTTGTTATGTTACTCAATTATAACATACTGGTAGATAAAACTCATATTTTCAAAAATATTAATTTTTAGTTTTTAGTCTTTAAGTCGAAGAGACTACCAATCCCATAAATTTAGTAGATACCTATTATTGCTATTCTATTAAAATAAACAGTTATTTTTAAACTAAGAACAACACTTTGAAGTTAAAGTTGTAAGCAAAATAACAACTAAAGAACAAATATAAATTTTTCAATTAACCCTAAATCGCGATCGATTGGGTCTTTATCACCCGATCACACGATATCGCAATAAATCTGAGAGGGTTAATTAACTGCCAGCAATGCGATACATGCATACATACATATAACACCGGTGTGGTCCATGTCATGAACGTCTACTTCACACGTAAATCGAATTGTTTTGTAACTTGGCCTTATTTTTTACTATGACTACGATAATTTAGATATTATAGCTTAAATCTCTTTTAATACATAGCAAAAATATGCATTGAAAAGTACTATTACCATCCTTGACAGCTTGACAGCTTGTCACCTTGACGGCTAGCAGTCAACCACAGCGCAGTTTAAGAGAAACACATTGCCAAACATATTGCCATGCACCATTATCATGTAGAATCACCTCTCTCATGCTGTATTTCCGAAAAATTACGACTTAAGAAGAGAAGACTTCTAAAAGGCCAAGGCCAGAAACTCACTCAAACAAGCTCCACGAGTGTTCATGGGCAGCGATGACCACTTTCCATCAGTTGGCTTGTTTGACCCCTATGTTGTATAAGAATAAAATCAGCAATATTTCCTATGTAATACGTTTAAATACCTTTTATACATATACTAACTTTATTTCTTGTTATGTACAATAAAGATTTACAAATTAAGAAAAAATATATGGATATTTCATTGTTACTCCACGTAGCAAATGAAACGACATACAATTATTGTCTGAGGGCGGGAATTGTCATATAAACCTACTGTATAAAAACCACTTTTATATTAATCATTTTCCTGACCTTTCATTGGGCAGCGAATGCATTTTTAATTTTCTAGGTATAAATCTGTAATTATTGTACTTTGATTACTGTGACCTAGAACTTTCGATTTATATGGCGAAGCTAGAATGACGTCATTTTAGCGAAGCAAAAGCCTAAGAATCTAGACAGTACCTACCAACATTTCTCAGTAATGTAATCGGAACAAACATTATTACCTATTCAAGTCTGCCTTTTTGTTCTAAAGCATATAGCTTTCATATAGCTGCATAGCAATAGCATCTCATGAGAGATGTCATCTTATTTCTTTCTGTAAGTGGGACATTGGAGGCCAATTATTCTCTATCCCTTATTCCCTTTTGGCATAATCCCTTTTCTATTTCGCTACTTTAAAGGTCGGCAACTTTAACTTTGCGACTGTTCATGAATGCAGGTGACTAACCTTTTTTTCGGTGGGAAATCCAGTTACGGATAGCGCATCCAAGCGGTTATGTCGGACTGGCCAGTAGAACCATACCGACTAAAACCAACCGGAGTACCCCTGCGTAGGGCGGGCTCAAGCAGATGAACGAGTGACTAACCTAACCTAACATCGTCAGGGTATGTCGCTAGTCCATACAAACAAGTAATACAAATAAAATGGCGGCCGCAATTTGCATGGCAAATGCGGGATTCCTGTGAGTATAGTCATGTTTATTGTGTTGTGAGTACCTACGGACCTAGTGAATATAATTTGATTCGATTCTATTGAAATTTGCTTTTAGGAAAACATAGGAACATGTTATTAAGTAGGTAGGTATTGAACATTGCATTTAAAATGTTATGCCTTCGTTTTAATTAAATATATAACATTATAAAATTAAACTACTTCATTTTTTTTTAATTTAGATGTTATTTTGTAACATTCATTGAACCTAAGTCCAAAATTCTACTCTTACACCTGCCCTATAAGATCACAAAGATTAAACAATTCTCATAGACAGTAAGGTCACAAATAACTAACATAGTTCGTTCTTTAACAATGTAACTCCTATAACCCTTAAGCCTCCTTCATTAAAATCAGTTCAAAAATTCAATACAAACATATACCTACTGCTTACCAAAAATTACCCTTCCCGTCCTCACCGCTGTTGAGTAAAAAGAAATAAAGCCAGTGCAGTGGATACGAGTTATCGATACTTTTGATCTCGAAATGACCACGTGTGTCGAATAAAAATTCATCGATGTTTTCTTACAAATTGATTGATTAAGACGCGATAGTGTTGCGATCGAGTTATCGATTTCTTCCAACGATTACTATCTGTAATGAGCGATCATTTCATCGTGCAACTTAACACTTGTGCGTTGAACGTGTTAACTTGGGAAATTATATTTAATTAATGATATTGTATTGTTAATTATTGGTAGAACCGTGTTTTATATATACAAGAAACAAAACATTAGAAAATTATAAATATACCCGTTGATGATGTAACAAAATCGGGCATTTTTATTTCAATAATTAAGTAATATATAAATCATGGATCGAGGAAAGCATTTTATGCTGTCTTAAGTACATATTGCACTGCTAACTACAAATAACTTATTTGTTCATTCATTCATTCATTCATTTACATATTAATTAGTTTGTTTATTCAAATAATTTGACTAATATAAATCCAAAGCAATGTTTTTGAAGCTGCTAACTGCTAATAACTAACGAATTTATTCATAAATTAATTTATTTGTTTGTTTATTCAAACGTTGCAGCAAACCGAATATGTAGTGAACAAATCCGTACACCGCCAACCATTTACACTAACCGCCCCGATGCGATCTCAGTTATTAAGTGGCGTACATTTCAATTGCGAACCACCGTATTTATTGCACCTCCATCCTTGAATAGAGATAAACACATGTTCCGTAGATTAATGTATCTTTTGTGTTATAAGCGTGGTCCGTACAATGAGGTTTATTTGAGTTCAAGCAATTGTTCGGTTCGAGTGTGCTTGCGAGTGAATTGGCTTCGATTATCTAGGCTTTGTATGTGTGATTAAGTACGACTACTTGGAATTGCATATATTTTTACGTATAGGTAAATATTTTAATTGATGGTTGTCACAGTTAATTATAATTATTTGTTTAAGAACGTAAGTGTTACATATATATAGTTTTGAGTGCTTAGTATTTTTACTGGCGGCAAACTTAAAGTCAATCGAAATAACTAGGAAAAGTTATTTTAAATATTGGTGCAGCCATATCTGAGTTTCAATGAACGACTTCATATAAGTTTATGTTGTATAGCTGATAAAGTTACATGAAAAAAATGTCACCGTTAACATCGTAATTTTACCAAAAATAAGTATGTATGTCCCAAAACTGACTTCCACGAAGTAATGACCAGGTACGAAATTGCGATATGAAATAAAGTCACTTCAAACCTGATGGTAGAGTAAGAAATTCGACGTTTCAACGAATTTACAAGACGGCCTGTCATTACGTCGCCTCATTCGGGACCGCCATGACGGACAATTTGGCACCCCTCTTTAGTGATGGACAAATACATATCGATAAATTTATCTCAGTAATACAATATGGATATTCATAAACTTTATAAATATTATATTAATAAACGCAATAGAAACGAATTTTACTTGATTCGTATTTTTAACAAACATTGTCCACCGATAGTTGTGTATGACGAAAATCACTGTACAAGGAACAACAAATTATTAATTTAATGAAATTGATATAGAAGACGCAAATAAACCAATAATATAATAGATATATTATTGGTTATAATTATGATAATTATTTTTAAATAAATAAATATTCTTTCATAAATAGTTAACATACCAGCACGAGATAACGTAAAAATATTTTTTAAAGTACAAAGTGATTTTAATTTATTTTAAAAGCCTTAAGCGTTTTTACCTTCTTATGAAACTGTTAATCATATTACACCAAATCACAGGTATTTCTCGTGAAAATTATCTTAACCGAATACGTAATTGTATAAACACTTAAACGTATAACCTGAACGAATTGAGAATACGCACCGATTCGCGCGAGATCATAAAATTTCCTTGCATCGCGATCGAGCAGTGTTATAGCGTCCAGTTTTTGCCGCTCTCCGAGATACCGATTGGTATAATGAAGCCATTACAGCAAGAACAAGCTCCGGTGAGGGCAACCACATCGGTATGAGAGGAAAAAAATGCCCAAATCGCCCGGAGGAGCTCTCGTGCGCCGACATGCTGTCTTGCCAGGGTAGAAAAAGAAAAGGATCAAGTTCGTTAGGACTCGTTTCGTCCGCTTTCGAAACGCTAGCCTTTTGTTTTGTAACAAAAGACGCCTGTATCAACGTGAAGTTATATCGACGTTATAATTAAGAATCGAAAATCGAATACCAAATTAATAATTAATTGCTTTTCAAAAGCTATTCTGATGTCGTTAGCGCGCCGCTTTGAAAGTTTGAATAAACACATGATGACAAAGCGGATCTAGTCCTTGTAACATAAATTATTTCTCGATGAACGACTGGGCACCGTTATCCAGTGGGATTGCATGGCTGCATTGTATGCGCTTCGATTATTACTATGGACAAATACAATATTAATTTTGGTAGAAAATTATATGAATTTCCTTTTGACGATGAGGTTGTTTATAAATGAAATGAAATATATTTTATAGAAACGTAAGCGGTACTAAATAAATAAAATATTATGGTATTATTTCCATCAATTAACAAACAATAACAACAAGAAATTTAAATACCAAATCATTCACTCACAATACACCAAACTAAAATGATCTTAGTCATTCTATATTATAAATGCATGTTTAATAACATTAGACAATCGACTAGAGCATTAATTATCCGAACCGAGTTCAAAACTCCAAATGAAATTTGAGCGTCGTCATCCCATCCTCTAAGCAGAACATGTTAATCCGAGATCATTAAGAACGATAAAGACATGCGGTGATTACCCTACAATGGCCGAAAAAAACTGTAATCAATTCAAAAGGGTCATAAGAAAGCGACAAACTTACGCCCACGTCTCACGAGGGAACCATACGAATAATGAGATAATTTGTGGGAGAAAAAATATAACGTATCTCCATTAAGTATCCGTTGATAAACCCTTACGATTTTTAAACAAAGGATGTGACGTCATAGCGATTAAAGAAATCTAGGTAATACAAAGTATATGAAATGTTTACTGCAATTATGTTTTTAAGTAATCACATCTAGGCTAACCAATCGATGCATATAATTGAAGTGGAATAGAAAATAGAAAGTATTGAAGGAAAACTAGTTCAATAAATATAACATTGGCCGTACATTCGGCTCAGATCAAACAACATTTTATATCTTCATAAATATTTAAACACGACATAATTCTCGAAACGCCGGCGAAAACAAAATTTTTATCGCTTCTAGATTCTAACGTCTCTATTTGAATACTGATTTACGACTTCACTCTGGACGCTGCATGTCTCTTAAATAGTCAACGCTTTATGTTAATGCGCCTCGAAAAATGTTCGCTTCAACGTAATTTAGATTCTGGTGATTCCGTTTCCCCATTTCGTCACCGACATTCTGTACGTCTTAATATAAAACTCAATCTACGATAAGAAAAAAGTCTTATTCAACACTCTCCATATCAAAATCACATTAAGTCGTCCGAAAAAGCGGCATTAAACGAGAACACGTTTGTATCAACGTAGGTACTTCTAATAACTCAATCCGTAGTAAATTATATAGAGTCGAGACGCGGCCGCTATCATTAAAGTACATTCGTATTGATGTAGTTCATCTTCGGAACATTCAATTCGTTGTGCTTTATTTGTCCATCGACATGTTTTACAACGCTTAAAAATCGCGTCCTTTACATTTACCAATAGCAAATTACTTTTCAAAACACAGGACTAGATTCCATATGTAGCTTAAAACAGGTATGCCAAATTGGGCAGATATTTGGGAATTTGAATATTTCCTACCTGCCTGATCTTCTAGAACTAGTAGGTCTTTACAGGTAGGATTGAAGCTAGACCAAATATTGAAATCACCTATTAATTTGTGCACACACATCGCTCGTACCGCGTTCACAGTACCTGTTTGACTCGTCTTATTGTAGCTCAGTAACGCCCCGGCTATTATTGTGAGCTCTCATCGATTACATTGGTAAAGCGTTATTGTACCTTTGTTTTGTATAATGAAGTTTTCTTGTTCAATAGTTTGATTGTGGTCGAATTTATCTGTTTGTTGTGTATTGTTGTTACTTTGAGGCTAGTCCTCATTATTTGTTATTTATATTGGAAAGTGTTTTATAGATATTGCATATAAGCAGTAAAATTTATAAAATTGTTAAACACTTATGAACAATTTTAGGTAATTCAGATTTTATGACGCATTTCAATGACTGCAATAAACTGTACTATATACATACAAAGTTGTTGTTTTGAGTTTAATGACGGTTATGAATTCGAAAAATTATTATGTTTCACTCTTAATGATCATTTTAACATACATTAGAGTAAAAGTTAACTAAGTTTTAATAATTTTAACTCATTTAATACATTCTATATATTAAAATATTGTCAAATAATTCATAAGTCATTTAATAGTAATTTGTCAAAGAACCTATTGAAAAACAAACAATTGGATCTTTCTCTTTAGAATTTTATTGAAGTCAATATAAAAGGTCAGTTTTATCGATACGTATATCGAGCACGGTACATCACTAGCCCGCAGCGCCACGACTTTATCACCGGGAGTATTGAAACGTGCACTCAGCGCATTTGGGTTTAACATTTACCTGCAAGTGTATCGCCATATTTATTTGTCTACGCCGAGTTAGGGTGGTCGGAGTGTGATTTATTATCGATGTTTTCTTTTATTTATTATATTACAATTATTCTTGTAGGTGTATAAATAATATTTACACAATTGATGTTTTTCAAGTGTGTAATTTTTTACAAGATAAAGTAAAAAAACTAAAACCCAACTACGACAAAAAACGACGCTGAAAAAGTATAAAAGTACCCCATGAATACAGGTAAAGTCACAAGCAAATGCTAGTAATATATATATATTCGAAATGTACAAGTGAAGCGCTTTAAAATGATACCAAACACGGCATATCTAGCTTAACTTTATTTTTTTACTCTGTATATTTTGTCCGCTAGAGGGCGCCACATTGAATTTGGTGAAAATCTATATAGCCTATAACCAGCGGACAATTAAGACGCTTCTAATGATATGTCATTTGTCGAATTCTGATTAGTGGTTTAGAAGTTATGAGGGAACAGATGAACATACATACATACATACATACATACATACATAGCCTGTCAAAATCATAACCCTCCTTTGGCTTTGCCGTAGTCGGGTAAAAATATTATCTTTAGCGCGACTTAGTGGAAGTCGTATTATGTCCTTCGAATTAGTCTATGAGGGACTAACCATGACACCTCAATGTTCAATAAGTGTTACATAATGATATATGTATGATCTCGAAAAAATATCATAAGCGCGATTCAGGGCTGATATTGTTGTTCGTCTCGAATTTAAATATTCTCAGTAGAACGTGATTAGTAGGACATTATCACGATAGCAGGGCTGCGGCAAACACGCTCGGCAAATGTTTGTTCTGCCAGCTTGTGACGCCTCGCTGCAGCTTACTGACTCAGCCAATATTGACCTAGGGTTGCCACTCGCTACAAAATTTTAACCGTTTTGTATTTCTTCTCATTTATCATAAATTAATAATAGGTTAAGTGATACATATGCGGGGAAATTATGACTTTACGAATAGATAGTGTTTTAGAAGGTAGGTTAAAATAAAAATATTGATATAAAACTTTTAATGACGTCATTATATATTAAATTAAAAATAATCGTAATATAAAGTCAATATATACTTTTTATATTATATACCAGATTGATTTAACGCGTTTATAAGAATGTATGATACAAATAAAGAAGTAGGTAAAATTACTCTTATCTAATCCAGTATGAAGTACTTTATAAGTTTTAGCACATTATATACAAAAGAAAATATATTAAATAATAATTTCAAATAAACATCTCACAGCCCTACAAGTCAAGAAGCTTTTTAAGAGCAAACGAAAATCTGTAAAGTTTACCTTGCATTGCTACTTCATAACAAACTTGGTGCACTTGTGTCCATATTTGCCGATCAATGGAACGGGAATATATATGTCATGTAATAAAAATGTCATGTTTGGATTAATTTAGGTTTATTTGGATAGGTGATGGAATTTTGTAAAAGGACTGTTAAGAAATGTTTATTTTTATGAAGCTTTATTTTGATAAGAATGTTTAGTTTAAGTGTAGTTAACTAAACACGAAAAATCTAGGATAATTGAATAGAACTTAGATTTGTTATTATGAGTGTTTTTTGTCTATAACGTATACCACCAAGACAAGGCATTTCTAATATGTCTTTTAGTCATAGAAGTTAAAGAAGCTATAGTCTGAGAAAGCTCCTTTTCCTTATATATACACGATAGCTGTTGCTCGCGACTTCGTCCCCTTTAATTTGTTTATCCATTATTTCTTCGCTCCTATTAGTCGCAGCGTGATGTTATGTCGCCTAAAGCCTTCCTCGATAATTTGTCTAGTCAATAAAAAAAGAATTTTCAATTATAAGTGTTAATAATTTTATAAGTTATCCGTAATCCATACACGTTCATTATTTAAAGATACCATACATTTGACATACTAAATGCTACTCAAAAGGACAAAAACCAATACTATGCATATTAAACATTTAATCCTTCGTCTATTTAAGATTCAATAAATCCTTATGTATTGTTAGGTGTTACACACAATAAAAACGACAGTTTAGTTGACAAAGAGATGGGGGGATTTGCAAAAATTATGTGGTTAAGAGCTTTTTCGAGTGGCCATTGTGTTTTTCCATGCGTTGAAGAATTATACAAGAAATTTCTAAAGGATTGAGATATAGCTCAGACTAAGTACCTACCTACCTACTTTGGTGCGTCCTTTTATTAGATATGGTTATTATTAAGTTGACAAATTATGACGTATTCTTTAATGTTTGCTTAAAGATATCAAGTTATATAGTTAACTTTCTTTGTAAATATTATATACGTACTGTACTGTTTATAAAAATGAATTGCTGTTCGTTAGTCTCGCAAACTCGAGAACGGCTCAACAGATTCATCCTATCTTGGCCTTGAAATGTTCGTAGAGATCCATTCTATCATTCAATTTTCAAATAATAGACAAGAAAACTATAAAAACAGCCCTTTTCTATTTCCCATAGAAACGTTTAAAAGTCTACTACAGATCTTACGTCACGTAATATTAGAGTTCTTATTTTTTACCCGACCGTTGTAATACCCTGATAATATCCGTGCGAAGCCGGGGCGGGCTACTAGTTTAAATAAATAAATAGAAAGTTTTATAGTACAATTCAAACTTATAATAAACCTCAAAATAATTTAAAAAACGATCTAACCTAAATACCATCAAATCATTCCCGAGTAATACCAGTTCAAACAAACAAACTCAACCCTTATAATGTTACCGAGAAACGCTCTTTAGCACGTTCGTATTGACCGAGCGAAGCCGGGTTGCACAGTAGTCTATTAGGCGTATAGATTTTACTGTTCAAATATTGAGTAAAGAGAAGTTAAGTTACTTTAAATAGTCTTCGTAAGGTATGTAGGAAATAAATATAATTTAAGGCGATTTGTAAAGAAGAAAGAATTAAACATTTATAACAGTACTTACAGACATTCAGGGTAGATCTCATTCGAAGGAGACCGACTGGGTGGGTACCCCCACAGTGCCAGACATTCTACCGCCTGAACAGTGACGTGAAAATGTCACTGTGCTCCGGTCTGAAGGGCACTGTAGCCAGCGCAATTACTGGGCCAATGAGTCTCAACATCTGATGACTCAAAGTGGGGAGCGTCGGTGTAGTGCACCCTTGCCCGGAGTTGGGCTTTATAGCAAAGTTCCGGGTAGCACTGCATTGGCTATGGGCTGGCGTTACTCTTACCATCAGGAGTGCGTCCAGCTCGTCTCCCCTCTTCATAGTATAAAAAAAAAGAAACAAACTTTACCAAAGGAATCCCACTCAGCGTATGCTAAAGCTGTGTATTCAAAGCTTCTCTTCGATGAAGCTGTGAATCTATTGATTCGGCGCTGACTTTCAGTGGCTAATAAAAGATTTCTTTAATTCAAAATGTATTCTATAACTATTTATAAGATGTTAAAGATGTTAGAACGAATTTATTACAATATCTTATTGTAACACTTCATTTTGTATTACGCACTTTTTCTCGTTTAGTTTAGATATTTTAAGACTTCAAATGAATTTAAATAACCTTATTATATATTATGTATATAAATGTAAAATCATTACTTAGTTTAGAGCAAAAAATACTTTAATAGAAATGATAATTCTTTACTAAGACTTTTCAAAATATTATCCCAATTCAAAATCGAGAATAAGATATCTTACCAATATTAAGGTACCGACGTTTCATTAACTTTATTGAACAAAATAAATTTAAACACAAAAACAATAAATATTCTCTCTACAAGCCTTCATTAAGATCCGTATAATATTATTAATACTTTGGTCGGTCTGTACGTTAATTACAGGCTGGTTACGACAACGACGAAGATATCAAGAATAAATTATTCCCTTTATCTTAAAATCAGACTCAAAGTAACATGTTTCCTTAATACGTAATTATTACGAAACAGGAATTTTATTAAAAATAATTTGGAAACTTTAATAAATGTTACGTTGTGCTTATTCAAGTTTCGCTTAAGTATGATTAGAAGGTAAGTGTGATAAAGTTTTGTTTAAGTTTGAGAGCACAAAAATAAATTAAAAAGCCTTTTATTTATTTATGAGTTTCAGCAACATTGCTTTCGTCACCTATTGTATTTAATTTTTTTTTAGTAAATTATCTCCGTTGGAAAAGAAATTTAAAGTAATGATTCAAATAGTTCTCTAACGAATACAAAATTTGATTGCGAAACTATATATTTTACCTTAATATATTATAGGTATATTAAAATAAGCTATTTCGAAACTTTGTTTTGAGTAAAATGTCTCCTTTGGAAAAGAATTTTAAAATAATGATTCTAATAGTTCTTTACCTTGAGGAGCCTGAGCCCAAAATGGAGTTCCTGCTAATATAAACAATTTTTGAGACATATTCCTAAGTTCACTTACTAATTAAAAAAAAGATGTAGTATTGTAGTATAATTAGCAGGAAATAAAGAGGCTTATTATTATTATTAGTTCTCTAACCAATACAAAATTCGATAATATGTATTAAAATAAGCTGTTTACAAATCATATTTTTAAAATACCATAATCATATAACTATTTAATTCAGTGTTGTATCTACCTACCGGCGTGATGTCCCAACATTTTTATAACATAATCTACTTTCCACTTAATAATGTTATCACACGTAGTCATTAACGGTCGAATTCTTATCCAAATAAACTGGGAATAGAACCTTCGCCCACTCGCATTCCTACAAAAACTGGTTTCGGATTAACCATTCCTCCTTGAGGTGAAATTTTACAGTATGGATTGAGTTTATTGGTTTAGTAGTTTGAGAGTTAGTGAGTGTGAGTGTTTACTGACGAATAACTGAGTTTTTTTTTTTTAATTTAATGTTAAATTTGAAAATAGGTGAAAGAATATATGACATAAATGTTCATAGAATTATATTACTAATATTGTCTTTATATGTATTAAAGCTTAGCTTGTGACTTTATATAGAGCAATTAAACATATACAATCATATATTATTAAGTCGATAATAAAATTACACGGTTTTCACGGGGTTAAAAATAGAATATTTTAAATAAATTAATAAGTGACATTAGTATATTAGAAATATTAGTAACATTTCTATGTTTCACGAAGGATTGATAAGGTTTTGGAAGATTTAAGGACGATAAATACATACAGGCTACAACTACCCTTATGAATTCTTCAGACTGTCACAGAAAATACCTCAAATTACACGTAATTATAAGTTCTTATTATATATTGATAAAGCCTATGAAATACGTAATAACAGTCAAGAATCAAATATCTACACCACCTACGAAACTTAACCTTACCAAAGAAAATCTTATAAACTCAACAAACTCGAAAGCTCCCACAAGCCGAGACAATAAAGCAACAAACAAAAACGTAAAATTCCATAAGGCAGGATGTTATAATCCCGAAATTACGAACATCAACTGGTAGCTATCGGGTCGGTGCTAAGTGGCGGAGCAAACTGTTGTTATCACCTCTCTCGGCTAATGCATCGCGACTATTTGAGGGAGAGACACGAGATTCTTCCATACAAGTAGTGAAATACGTTTAAATGTCCTAAGAGTTTAATATCGGACTAAAAGTCTAATTTCTCGCTTTTTGCCAAACGGTAAGTTTAGACTGTTCTTATACTGACTGACTATAACATATATATCTATAATATAGGGGGCAAACGAGCACCTCCTCAGCAGATCCGCCCCCCGAACCCCGGTGGGTTCTATAAGTATCCATACTAATATATAAAGCTGAAGAGTTTGGTTTGTTTGAACGCGCTAATATCAGAAACTACTGGTTCGAATTGAAAAATTCTTTTTTTATTGAATAGACAGTTTATCGAGGAAGAATTTAGGCTATATAACATCACGCTGCGCCTAATAGGAGAAGACATAATGGCAAAAGAGATCGACGGGGTCGAAGTCGCGAGCAACGGCTAGTAGTTAAATAAATGTAAGTATAATACACGAGAGCGTCTTCACTTCCCTTTAAATTCCTCAATAATGTTTTACTTTAGAACAAATAATATTTCTCATATAGCACTAGTCACGTTTGCACGATTACCCCCTCATTCTATTATAGAAATTAAGTTAATATGTACCTTGGTAAGTCCCAAACACGACTGCTGATCGTGGTGTCCTACTTGCTTTGGTTCAAGCAAATAGTATTATACTAGACTTGCGACGCGGTTTAACCCGCTTTTTCTCTTTGAAATACAAAGCTAAATAGATATTTTTCAGATCTCTTTTGCAAACAAATGCCTGCACACGTTTCGGTCAAAATAGTAGGATCGCTAAAAGCTAAAAACTCGTGGCTATATGTGTAAAATATGATTACATATAATATTATGTCGCGTTCGTAAAATTTTCTATACTTAATGGGACAAGATCGATTGTAAATTTTTCACGTTGAAAAGTTATTAAAAAGATAAAGTTGATTTTATAAGGAACGATACCTCTTTAATTTACGAGAAAGCAAATAAATAATTAATAAACATCCAATTTTCAAAATGATTTAAATCTAAACTCTAAACTTAAATGCAACTTCACCAAGAACAACATAAGAAGCTGTTACTTACAAAAGCACGTTACATAACAATATCAATTTCACAACGAGATCAAACATATGACTAGCTAGTTTGTCGAGATCAGCTTGTCAGAGATGAGGTCTAACAGGGGCTTCCTGTCTGTCTGTCAGATAACGAACTCAAACATACCCTGGCCACGTGATTGTTTAATGCTACAATTTATATCACGTCCCGGGGCAATCTTGGACAAACATTTGTTGAAGAAACTCTTAATTATCTCACATAGGTCATTTCGTCATTCTTACGGTCTTTGAAAGTTTCATTATATCATATAACATGTTATTTAAAAAAAAAAAAAAAAAAATAAAAAGAAATGTCGCTATTGCAAGAGTAAGAGACTATTCCCATAGCTATCACAGTATAGTTTAACAATTAATACATTATCGAGTACTAATGGTTGCCCGTAAGAAATGGCTGAAAGCTACCATTTTTTATAATATTCTTATTAATACACAAGCTTTTTAACATTTGTTTTTGTCTTGTCCAATTAAGACTGCAATTTAGAAAACCACTTCCCGTTTAAACATAGAAAAAAATGCCAGAAGTCATCGCATTAGCCAATACGTTTACATATCAGTTCTATCACGCTCGCCTTCCATAAATAACACCTCTGTGACAGCTAAAATACACCTTCTTCAGGTACTAAATACCGCGTTATTCGCAGAACGACCGTCCAAATCGGCAAATTGCGACGAAAAAATCATTAAAACTCCAACAAAGGAAATCGGACTGTGTTTCCCGTAAGTAGTTTCACAGATATCGGACAAAAAAGTGTATTTTGATGTCTAAATAAACTCGTCAAGCAGGTAGACCGTAACCAACACTTGAGGAGAAACGCCATTAATTTTATCGAACACCGAAATATATACCTCGATATCTGATCGGACTTTTTCTCCCAATCGAGACGTTATAGAAAAGGTTTATTGTAATCGATTCTTGTGAGCCACGTTTATTAGATTCGGGGAATAGAGCTAGTTGAGGGAGATGACGTTACGAATAAAATTTATGATAAAAAGGATTATACTCGTATTAAATTTGAGTTCAGCTGTGAGAGTATTTAGTTAAGGAATCTTGGGTCTTTTATATTGATGTATTGTGTATAGATTTTATAGATTAAGATGTACAACTAAAAACCACGTCCTAAGAGCAGGTGCTATAACTTCTATACCAAGGTTTATTTCCATATACTAGCTCGGTACTTTTTGTATGTATGTTTGGAATGCTCCAAGAATAGGTTGAGCAATAAAGTCAAAAACTCCGATCCAGCTTATTCATTGAATACGAAATCCTCAAGCATTACGTCCTATTGGCCAACAATAGAATGCATTCTACCTGAACCCAGCTCCGTTCCCATTGTTCACGAACAAATTCGGCCACTCTTGATTTTTTTCCCAAAAACCCCTTGTTAGCAACTCGTCGAATAGATTGCTTTTGTCGAGAACAATAGTACACTACATATTTATACAGGTCCACGATTCTGCCCCGATACTTAGTCTTTGAAGCTTCACTTCTGTATTTAAACAAATCCTAATCCCTATGTATGCTTAAATCTTTTAAAGTACGAAAACATTTTATAATGTATACAGTGATTCAAGAGATAGGTTATATGTATAATATACGCAAGCAAAGCCGGGGTGGGTCGCTAGTAATATCTCAATCTGAGCTTGACGCAAGCAGCAAAGTTGCTAGCCGAAAAAATTAACTTTTTTTAATCTTCAAAATAGCCGGTCAACAAATAACTTTTTACCGGCGAGAGGCCAATTAGTTCTACCCCAGAAGATGACTCTGTCGCCAGTTTTTTGAGGCTATTTGATGAGGTGAGATTCGTCCCGCTTCTGTGTGTACGTTGCTGACTGTACAAATATTTTGTTGCCGTATTTTCTGGTCATGTCACGGTTGTGGCGCAATTTCGATAGCAACGATGAAATTGTTGATTTTAATACTCGTTCGTGGGTGTAATTACTTGATTATTTTGCTTATTTTTACTCTCTGTAGCAACTAGCAAGCAGCAACAAGTCTATTGCTGCCTTATAAAAATTTTAAACTAAGAAAGTATATACGAGTACTATATCTCGCGTACTTTATATTATAAAATATAATTTGTGTATATTGTGTTCAATTTTATATTATGACGTCATGGACAGTTTTAGAGTAAAAGTTGTAATTTTAGTTTAGCGCAATAAAGCTTATTTTAAAGGTGTTTTTTGCCTAAATTTTATTTAAAAAAGAGACTTTTTTATTCCGAAACTTAATACTTCATACTACGTTCTTAACCATTTACTTTAAAGTAATATGAAATAGTCTATAAATTTTTGTATCTTGAACCGTTTTAGCAGCGCACGCATAGGAAGCCCTCAAAGATGAATAATTTTCCCCGTTTTTCCCATATTTTCCATTATATCTTCGCTTCTATTAGTCGCAGCGTGATGTTATGTAGCCTAAAGCCTTCCTCGATAAATGGTCAATAAAAAAAGAATTTTTCAATTCGAACCAGTAGATCCTGAGATTAGCGCGTTCAAACAAACAAACAAACAAACAAACTCTTCAGCTTTATATATTAGTATAGATTACCAATAACCTAAACAAAAGACTATATAAAGAAGCCAATGTATTAATAACCGACGAATCTCATTCTCACGACGTATTCGTAAATACATAGTTAATTAACATCTTTCAATTTATTAACAAAACTTCGATAAACAGGATTTTGAAAAGCCGACCCGTTAATTTTGATAACTATTCAATACTCTCTAATAAAAAGCTTAATTTGAGGACTTAACTACAACTTTCTTGTAAGAAAATAACCTTAGATATTGTGGTAATTATATACGATGTAAAAGAAATAACTTCGAAAACTTGGAGGATAGATTAAGACAATGTTTCTGAATATGTCTAAGGTTCCATAATAATTGAATTTAAATTTTATACAATTTTTTTTTATTTAAGTTAGTGTACTATAATACTGTTGTGCAATAATTTTATTATTTATTTCTATTTACCTATAAAACAAAGATGGGTTTTTTAAAACACTTATTCCATGGATTTTGGTTCGTTGAATTTTTCCCCGCCCCGAATATATTTCTGCTGAATATTTCATATAAACTTTGACACGCCCCCCCTTCCCCCCTTTCAACCCTTTTTTCCACTTAAAAGTTTCCAGTTCCTTCCCTAAACTCTAGACCATCTGTATACCAAATTTCGTTCTAATCGGTTCAGTAGTTTTAGCGTGATGGAAAGACAGACAGACAGACAGAGTTACTATCGCATTTATAATATTAGTATGGATAGAGGCGTACATGTTAATACAAGTAATTAATGATGCATTGAAAAGGCTCAATTGATCTTCATGATAGATGTTACATGCGTGATGGACCATCGGTACGGTATTGTACGATCAATCAGCGAAAATGATGATATACCAAATAACATTCCTGTAACACTAGCCACGCCCCATGAATTTAATCGCTTTTCCGTTACCAATATTATACACATAAGCTTTGAATCACTCTATCTATAAAAAAAATCTCACGAAAATCGGTTAAGTAGTTTTAAAGATTTGATCATACATAGCGACAGCTAGAAGAAATGTACTTCGTTTTATGCTATTAATTTATGCTGTTAGGGACATTTGTAAATTGAGAGTAATAACATAATAAGAGTATTTGGAATAATAAATTTTGTTTGTAAAATTTATTTACCTTTAACAGTAACCTTAAAAAAATAAACATGCTGACGAATTGAGAACCTCCTCCTTTTTTGAAGTCGGTTAAAAATTAAGTATTTTTAGTTCTCTTTGATTTTAATCAAAGTGGTTAATTCAAGTATACGACAACTTTAAAACTGCAACTTAAACTAAGCCCAAGGTAACATAAATTCTTAATTATAATCTCACAAGTAAAAAAAAACACTTCGAATAAAAAAACGAAACATAAAACAAGGGATAATGTATCAAGAATGGTAGACCGAAGTATTCGTGCGGCTCACGTATAGTTGGAACGTATAGTTTTGATAATTGCTTAATCGAGTTGATTGATCTTTAATCAAGCCTCAGTCATCGACCGAGAGTAGGGCTGCCACTACAATTGTTTTAGAAGCTTTGTTTGTTAGTATGAGAAGGTAATTTCAGGAATTCCTTTGAATTTTTTAGTTTAATTTGAACACATTTGATGTTAATTGTCTTGTTTGTTTAAGGTTCGTTAATATTTAATATATTTTTATGGTATAATATTGTTATAGTAGTTTAAAAAGTTTTTAAGGCAAATAATAAGAATTATATATCAATATTAATAAATAATCTATTACCTATGCTATGGTTAGATTATTTTTTATTTAGTTAATAGTTTAATTAGGGTATTCCAATCCATTTTAAACTGTATGTAAGAATAAACTAGCGAACCTGAGCCCACTTCGTTGGGAATAATGTTAACAATCATTTTTTTATATAGCCTGTGACACTCAGCAATAACGTGGCTTTGTATTGGCGAAAAAATTTTTAAAATCGGTTCAGTATATATCTCGTGTTCACCCCTTACAATTTAACAAAAACACAGACTTTACTTCTTTATAATATTAGTATAGATGTATCATTAATAATTACTTAATATATAATTATTTTTGACAACCCTAACCATAGAATAATAAAGATTTAGACACGGATACTTCATTCGAAATCGTTGTAAAATTATATTCACTCCAATCACAGAGAATAATGGCTTTTATTTTTTTTATGTATACATTTTGCAAACTATTTAATTACTTCGTTAAGACAACCAAGTTCGTTAGTGAAATATAAAAAAATACCTTGTGTGGTATAGAGGTGGTTGATCTCATGGAATATTTTATAAAATTCCTATGAATTATTTGAAAAAAAATTTAAAATTTATATAATCGTAGCTTATACTATGACAAGATGAAATAGACACATTTTCTTACGCATACTGCACAACGCACACACCTACAATTAACTTATTATTAATGTGTGTAATATCTTCAATAAATAAAATTTTTAATAACCATCTTACAAAATATTAATAATGATAATTTATTTTCCAGAATAAGGTGATTTAAGTACCCCGGCTCCCAAGATAGTACAATCCGTTTTTCAGGAGTGTTACACCCAAATCATACGGCTCCAACACCAAATAGTCCAGATATTAACAATACATACAAACATAAAAATGTTAAAATCAGTAAATGAAATAAAGCTTTACGTATCCCCAACTGTAAAGGTTAGTAAAGAAAGCGGGAAAATGAGAAAGACGGTAACTCATAAAGAAATATCTCGATGGTTCGTGATCACCCGATCGGTGCTCGTTCCGTTCGGTCGTGATATTCAGAGATGTCAAGTTGACTATACATACATTCCTGTGATTATGGAATATTTCAAATATGCTACCGACATTTGTATTTTACTTCTATTAGTTGACAATCTATAATTGTAGAACGTTTTTTGTTTAATGACTCATAAGTAATGAAAGAAAAATGTTATTGTTTATTTGAGTAGAATAATCTCCAAAATTACTGGACTGATTTGAAAAAATTCTTTCACCGTTATAAAGATACATTTATAAGGTAAGATAAGCCATGATATGTTTTCTAAGACTGCTTTTACGCGGACAAAACCGGGGGTCACAGTTAATTAACGACATTTATATTATAACATTAATTAACGACTGTAAATTTTCAAGAGTTAAATCCTAACATTTTAAATGCAAATGTTCCGTCGCTTCTACACCTCAACCACTAGCCCAATTTTGATGAAATTTGGGACAAACTTAGTTTAAAACTTGAGAAGGTCGTAGGCTTTTTTGTTATTTATAAGTCGTACTTATAAATGATGATCTATAAATACTATTACAAAATCTATGTCGTATCTTTTGCCTATCTTATAAATAGTAAACGATACACTATTACTAAACTATCAATTTTATTACTTTAATATAAGGCTTGCATTACAAAGTTTAAAGACTTCAATTACTATTTTAGACTCGCTGTAATTATATTTTAACGATCTTTTAATCTTATTAATTCAAATATCAGTGTGGGTAGGTACTTATAAAAATTTACCACGCAAAAGCAGTGGCAGCCTTCAGTTTCAGCAAATTACGGTAAAATGTTTATTTAAATATCTCGAAATATTTATATAACTAATTTAATTTCTCATTAATAAACTATTCTTATGATAATACGCGTAAATAAAAAAAAATGCTAAAGATTATTAAACATTTAAAAAGTTGCTATAGCTAAGGTTTGCCCTCTCTTAGACTGCAGTTACAATGTAAATCTAGCAATTCTGAATTACATTCTAATAGTGTTGCTATAAAACTTAACTTTATGGTCGTTTTCACGATACCCCTATAGGTGGTTTAATAGCAAGGAGATTATCTGACAAGTTAGGTTTTATTATGATCCTAAAGTTTACTGAAATCACCTTGATTTTAATTATCTGTAATCAACTTTAACATAATTATTTTTAATCTGTGGTTTCGGTTTCTCATGATTTAAAAATACCATGCTGTATGTAATTTTCAATACCAAATATAAAACCATGCAATGTTTTTTACTTTTTTTCTTTAGTAGGTAGTACGATACAAATTTCATTTTTGCTACGCAGTTGACCATAATTTAAAAATTTTATAACCACGTACGTAGGTACCTAGCTGGTACTTTTTAAACTAACCGGCTACAGATATTATAATTCCAACTGCACGTCTATTAACATCCGCCGCGTCATATTAATAAAACGGCTAGCATTAAAACTGAATATAAATCCATGCAACACTTGGACTTGGGTGACAAATAAAAAAATCCCCGGACAATTCCAGGGAAAAACTGTAAACGTGACTGCACTACAACACCGAGCGAGCACCCCGTCGTCGTCGTCGTGTCTTTCTTTGTTTTTAAAGTAACAAAAAGCCAGCCCTTCTCGTTCTGACCGAGCGGCAGGTACAAAATACTCTGAACCACATGTTAGAGACTGCCAAAACGAAAACTTGTCAACTCCTAACGACATTAATAACCACCGACACCGACTGTCGCCGCGATCCTTACCACGCCGCCTTTTTTTAAAGCGCGCTCTATATATTCCTTACGTCTAGAATTAAGGGTTGTCCACTTACTTGTTATTAATTAAACCATCACAAACTACTCGCAAACGCAACGCCAGCAATCCATTCGCTATTCACAACACACACACTCGTCAATTAACACTAAATATTCAATAACATCCAACTGTCAAACACTATCGCATAAAGTCACAGATCACGTTGATAAATAAAACGTTTGTTATTAAAAAGTGTCGTAAAAAAATAACGTAAACTGTGAAGACGTCCGTCACGGGCGCGCGGCCGGTCGCATTAGCGGGAGGACACGGCCCGAGTGTGGCATATTCATCTCAATCTGCGTCGAAACGAGACAGTAACATGACAATAAACGATTGTTAGACGTCAGGTGGGAGAGAGATAGCCGTTTTCTCATTATGCGCGCGTCGAGTCTGACATTTCAATAACCCCGTCCCACTCTCGCGCGGAGTTATTTCCGAACAAATTAAATGTATGCAGGCGTATTTGTGCTGCGTCTCGCTCGCACGGATAGTACCAGATAATGTCTTAATCGCATTTCTTAGCGCTATGCTGACTGATGCACTAACATCAACAATGATAATTCATGGATTTGCATGCAATAAAATGTTTTTAATGAGTCACCGATGGTCGAGTATAGACTTGATGGGTGGGCGGAATAATCATTTAGAGAACTTGATTTATGAATAAAAATTTAGTATAGATTTTTAAATGTATATTAATAAAGACACCTATATTATTATAAAAGAAAGAAGTTCTGAAAATGTGTTGTTTAACAGTTTATTTCTCTACATAATAAAGCATTGATAAGTGTCCTAAGATCTTGTAGTTAATATGTTTGATGTATTAAATATTAATTTTCGGTAATGTAGAAGTTGTGTGTCGTGTTTAGATTTTGTTTGTGCTGTCTTTCGTGACAGAGTCTGCTGAGCTGCCCGTAGAAGTGGAACACAGTGTGCCATGATCCTAGTCCCAAGGTCCATAGATATCACAGAAGGAAGGGGGAGGAGGTTTCCCACTATAGAAAAAAAATAAGGTGACGCTGCATAAAATATAGACGAGTTATTTTATATTCTTTTAAATTGATAGATAATGTCCAACATCCTATCAACCGTTTTTGCTTAATATATGTGCAATTATAAATTTATAACTATCTTCATTATCTGCGGTATTCAGATTGTTATTTTATATAATATATTAAGAGGGCTTGTCAGTTTGTGTTATAACGGCTTAAGAATTTACGAATTTTTAAAGGCCAAGAAGAATTTTCAATAAAATAAAATATTTGTATGAATCACTTTTAGCTTATTAGTTGATCTAGCTAAATTCATGCATGTTTCTATTATTATTTTTTTCTATTATTAGATAATTAAATATGGTCCTATCCTTAAGGTAAGATTCCTTAGTGAACCTTCTCTTTAAGAAAATATGTTTTGATAGATAGCGAAATGTACTGAATCAACTTTTTCAATGTTGTTTACCAATAGGATACCACAATGGTGCATGCCAGATTAACGCAGATAAAACCACAGGACGTGGTTAGTAAGTTATATTAGTGAGCTAAAAGTTATTGAAGAAGACATTTCTAATAAAAACAATATTAAAATAAGCTTATTATAAACAATCTCATGGTACGAAGTTCGAATTTAAGATTATAGTAATACTGGTTTAAAGGTAGTGTACCCCTAAAGTGCTTTTATTATAATTATATACTAGCTGTGTCCCGTGGTTTTATCCGCATAATTCTTATTCCTTGGGCAATAGCATGGTATCCTTGTATTGTATTTATGCAGCGTCTACCTATCTACATACTAAATTTCAACTAAATCAGTCTAGCCGTTTTTGCGTGAAAGAATAACAAACATACAAACACTCTTTTTATTCTTACAAATTTTGATATTTTATAATATTAGTAGGAAGTAGGATAGGATAGGACTAGTAGGATAACATGCCTAACATGCAAGTGAAGCCGGGAAAGATCACTAGTCTGAAAAACAAGTAAAGTACGCGTCACGAATCTTTAGCGCTGAACGAAACCTGCGCAGAAATAAAAAATAAGGTATTGAGGTAACGGCGCGGCGCGCGGGGCGGTTGTCCCAGTCGTGTGTCGTTCTCGCACCAATACGTCAATTGCGAGCGCGATTCTACCGATGCGCAGCTATTCTCGTCCAGCGCTAAACATAAATGACGCGTACTATACAAGAAAAAATTCCATAACCCTTCATTCGCATACAAAGTATTTAAACAAAAATAAAATGTAGCGGCACGGAAGGGGAATAAGTAAATCTGGGAACGGACTATATAATTATCTGTTTGTTAAGTGGTGTGTAAATACTCAGCGACTACTATGCCAATGTTTGTGTTGGGATGACAGCGCTGACGACTCAAGCAAAAGCAATTTTCTGGGAACTTTAAGAAAGTATTACGTTTATTACTTGAAGTTCCCATTGGGGGCTACTATTTGATTTCTTTATCCAAATTGAGATCGTTTTAGACTTTTTTAGTTTGATACAAAGTTACACATCGAAATTATTTTTTATTTTTAATATTTAATATTAAAAAATGATTTCGACTAATTTTTTTTTATGTAGGATAAATTTGCGATGTAACATTATCTTTTAATGTCCAATATCAGTTTTTACAGCGGTAGAAAATGCTACTTAGACATAAGGTCGCTTTCTAAAATGACTTCTTATAACAAAAAGTTACTACAACTTAACCCACTTAAGAAATTGATTAATTATTTTTAAAAATATCAATCAACTATGCTAAAGATATTTTAAATACTCATCCAATAATAGTTTTGCATAAATCAATCCGCAATGGTGAACAAAATTCTAAGTTTAATAATATTAAAAAGAAGAATAAATCCCATCAAAAACAATACTTGTCAAAAAAACCAAGTCTCCCAACTCAATTGTTCTACGGTAAAAAGTTGTGAGATCCATGTAATACCAAGTCGGTTATTAATTTATTTAGTCTCTACAATTAAAAATCAATTGTGTCTGTAATATTCGTACTCGAAGCATTAACTTGTTGGGTAATAATTAAGAGGAATTTATAGTGACGCATATCAATATTAAAAAAATTTAATGTTTTGAAAATACGTGTTCATTTAATTATTACGTTATCAAAGTTTGTTGATATAAGACTAATAATATTTTATATGTTATTAAATTATATACAATAATTGAATTACATATAAAATATCCTTTACCTAATTGCTAACACAAGCTCTGCTTAACGTGAGATTAGATGGTGATGAGCGTACCTAATACTTAATTTTTTATTTATTTTTTATTATTATTCATTTATTTTATTATTTCTTAGTTACTAAAAAAAGATTAGGCATTGGTGTTGTTTAGCAAATTGTATGAATTATTGCAGGCTTCTTCAGAAGTATACCTCGTGCTCTTCAACCTGGTGGCGATGTCCCAGATGATGGCCATGGAGTTCATGGCCCCCGCTTTCTGGGGCTTGGTGTTTAATGCAGAGGAAAAGGTAGATAACTAAGAAACTTTGACTTTAAAAATTCGGTGGTTTAACTAATGCTTTTAATTGAAATACTCTAAAGCACTTGGGAGATAATTGATACTTTTGCATCAAATTTGAATGTAGGTACATTATGTTACAAATTGAAATATCATATTCTATGCATTATACGTAAGTATTATGTATTGTTCTTAAGTGTCATACAGCAAGGTAAAAAACCCTATAAGGTTTTATATCATCAATTATATTTGGACATCTCAATTTCCCTAAAAACAAGCAATTAACGTGTAAATTTTAATGCAAAAAGTGCGCCGCCTTCAGAAAAAAGTCACAAATAAATCATTGTTAATCAGT
>JADANM010005856.1:6200763-6217101 GCA_026213755.1 Eurema hecabe | reverse complement strand
GGCGGCGGTTAACGAGGAAGTGTGTCATACAAGATCATAAAAGGGTCGAATCGGCAAAAAGGGTCAGACACAGCGAACAACTATCACGTGCCTCGTATTGGAAATGTCACTGTCAACGGATCGCGCGAAATCGCCTCACTTACGAACGCAAGGATGAATCATGCATGAAGCGACTTCGAAACTAACGCACAGTGCACCGTCTATATGTCTCAATGCATAACAAAAAGACGACCGCATCTCGCATCGATAGAACGTGACAATAACATCTTAACGTAAACATTCTGAACAACTTATCTTTTGTAGACCCTCGCCTGACATTTCCACCCTTCAGCGCAAGCCATAGAGCTCATAATCCCCTGAAAATATACTAAGTTAAGAAGATTTCAGAATCGAACAGGTTTTCGTTACGAATGAAACGCTTCGGGGAAAGGGACAGGGCTACAAAAAGCAATCGCGCAGCTAAACTCGAAAGCTCAAAGGACTTGTGCTGTATTTTGTTTTGTCCGAGCGAGATAACTTGATCATCTGAAACGGTATGCAGATGTACTAACGACCGGAGTTGACATTCAAATTTCATCTTTATGTGTGTTTAATAAAGATTATAATTCCGTGCGCGAGCTCTTCGTTACGTCGTTTAAAACCGGGTCTATCGTAAAAAGTACAATTTACAAGTTCGTCTGGTGCAAAAAAGGGACAGACGATCCGAACGCGATTGTTAGAGCGAAACAAAAAACAGTCGTGGACCTTAGATGAGGCTGTGAATTTTTTCTGAGTTATTATGCCGGGCTCAATCTTTAATTAAGACATTTGTGCATTTATAATGTATATATGAGTCAACGCTAAACACCTATCGTGAAGAATTTCAACCGGACTAATTAATTTTAAATGTATGTATTTATTTGAATGTGATTTTTTATAGTTTCGTTACTAGGAATTCATTTTCCGTTGAACGGTTGTGGTTACAGAGTGACGTTTTAATTTGGACCTTCGCACGTTAATCACGAATCGAGATCGTAGAGATAATTTTCTGAATACCTTTTTCGTCTATGTTTAAATAATCCATACTAATATTATAAATGTGCAAGTGTTTGTTTGTTTGTTCGTCCTTCCTTCACGCTGTAACTAAGCAATCAATCGATATGATTTTTGGCATTCCGTTAGTTGAAAAGATGGAGAGTAACATAGGCTACTTTTTAACTGGAAAAAAGGGTTATAAGCTAGTATCGCATAGTATTGTATCGATGTATATCAATACTATACGAAAATATTAATCAACCCCTACTTGGTCACTCCACCAGTGCCTACGACGCGACGGCCAACAGGGCGTCGGCAAATTAATTAAAAACTAATAGTACTATAGACAGAATGATCTACTTGAAACAGCGTTTCTTAAAACCCTATACATATGTTAAAGCTTAATTTTTGTATACACCTTTATTACGGCATTGTAATGAAAAGTGCAAAATCGATATTGATATCGTGCCGGCTAAAAAAGTCTTAAGGTCAAAATATCATGAAAATCAGTTTTTCACAAATATTTCGCGTTTTATTGCTCAGAGGTCAATAAGGTCATTATAAAAATTGTTTGTCGTGAAATTGTCTACAAACATGTAAGTTGCATTGTTCTGTCAAAAAAACCGTTTTCGAACCGTTATCGACATTGTCACAAAAATTCAGCTCATAAAATCTAAAATGACTAATTAAGTCCCAAAGCTTAAAGCAACACACTCGTGACAACGCGAGTGCTCATGGGCGGCGCTGATCACTTAAAATCAGGTGACGGGCTTGCTCGTTTGCCCCCTATTATATAAAAAAAAAAGTCGTAGAAGTATAAGATGCCAAAAAATATAATAAACCGGAACTTTCAAGCTTTTAACTCCATTCTTTAGCTTTATAATATGAGTAAAAGTAATTCTTCACACCGACTTCCAGATAATCGGATTATACTTAGACACAAGTATCTATATCTCTACTAATATATAAAGCTGAAGAGTTTGTTTGTTTGTTTGTTTGAACGCGCTAATCTCAGGATCTACTTGAAATCTACTGGTTCGAATTGAAAAATTCTTTTTTTATTGAATTGACCATTTATCGAGGAAGGCTTTAGGCTACATAACATCACGCTGCGACTAATACGAGCGAAGATATAATGGAAAATACGGAAAAAACGGGGAAAATTATTCATCTTTGAGGGCTTCCTTTGCGTGCGCTGCGAAAACGGTTCAAGATACAAAAATAATATGTATAAAAGACTTATTCCTCTTTAAATGATCTAAAAAAAGTCCGCGACAGTATATGTCTATCTCCTAAGATTGACTCACTATAACATAATAATAGAAATAGATCCGACGGGGACGAAGTCGCGAGCAACAGCTAGTAAATAAATATTTTCCAATGTACATATTATTGTTAATGCGATATTCGTGCGATCATATCATTGCACGTGCATTTTTGCTGACTGCAATAATACGAAACCTATTGCTCCTTAGAATCGTGTGAATAAACCAGATGATCTGTCACTTATATCCTGCTAATATAATAAACGCGAAAGTTGGTGGGAACTTAAGTTTATTGGTTTCTGTTTCACGCAAAAACTACTAAATTAATTAATTTAAGATAAAAGGGTTGTAGGTTTTGCTGCACACAAATAGATAAAACCCTGGAGTACTTAGGATAGGTTGTATCCTGGTATTCAAAGTCAAGTCAAAGTCAAAAGTATCTTTATTCAACTCAGCTACATAAAGTAACACTTTTGAATCGTCGTGGTATTACAAAACATTTACCACCGGTTCGGAAGGCAGTTTCTACACAGAAGAACCGACAAGAACCGACATAAAACTTCATATTTATAATATTCTAACAAACTTCCACATTTTAACATTAGTAGGATAGGATGAATAGGATATGTTACTACTATCGACATAAACTTAAGTATGATCAGAAAACTTTAAAAAAACCACACTAAGGCACAAAAGAGCCTACACTATACATATCAGGGCGAATAAGTTTACGGATACTTTAACCGATAAAGTGGATAGCCCTCAACAATTTACATAAATAGGTACCGTCCCAACACGACCTACGCCATTTGTTTATTTTTCTAACTGGGACTTAATAAAACTGATCGCTTATTTTAAGGAAACCTGTTTTGGGAGTTCTTCTGGACATATACAATATACACTATAATATTTTAGATTGCTTAGAGCATGGTACTTTTAATTTTATAGTGTACTAGCGGACCCGTACACACTTCGTTGGGCATAATGTTAACAATTCTTTTTTATATAGCCTATGACACTCAGCAAAAATGCGGCTTTCTATTGGTGAAAGAATTTTTTAAATCGGTTCAGCAGATCCCGAGATTACCCCCTACGATTTAACAAACACACAAACTTTACTTCTTTTTAATATTATTATAGATTAGTTTTTCTCCACGGTTTTTTTCTGAACAAAACTCGCTTTCATAACTTTCAGTCACTTCAAACAATGGGTATGTAATTTTTTTTTTAGTGAAGCGGATAGCATATTTCCTTTTAAAAGTACTCCAACGCTCAGCTAAGTACGTTGCGGCCCCTTAAAAAGGGGAAAAGTAAAAATATTTTTTCAAAAAAGAAATATTATGGATAAGGGAATCAATCGCTCGCTATAGAGCACCACAAACGAAACGTAATGACATATCTTATAAAATTATACAACTTGCCTCCATGTGGTAGGTGGTACCAAACCTGTAGGCCTGTGGTGGTGGTGGCTTAACAGCATGTATACCACCTACTAAATAAGTACCACTTAATAATAATGTTTATAAGTAGCGTCATGAAACTTTAGCGCTGAACGATTAACCTGCGCAGAAGCAAAAATAAGGTATCGAGGGGACGGCACGGCGCGCGGGGAGCGTGATCTTCGGGTGCGGGAGCGTTGATTGGTTGTCCCAGTCGTGTTGTCTTTCTCGCACCAATACGTCAATTACGAGCGCGAATCTACCGATGCGCATCTATTCTCGTCCAGCGCTAAACATTCGTGACGCGACCTATACTTAATACTTAATCATCTCAACAAAAACGATTAAAAATAAAAATAATCTAATAAGTTTATTACGTAAACCGTGAAACGAACAAAAAATATTTACTAAGTAAAGATATCTACTTAATCAAGAGGTATTGAACGTAACTTGAAACTTAGTAAGCAAGACGAATACAGTGACACAAACGTTTTGTACTTTAAGTTATAACCATATCGATAACATGTTAAGATCAAAGATACACATTGTTCGTTTAACTTAGTATCAACTTAGTACATTCTTTTAACTTAAACTTCACGAAAGGTATTTTTATAGTCCCCTCTATTTTTTTTTAATATTTTATTGTGCATCTTTATTCAACTATTATAACTTGACATACTATAAAGTACTAAAGCACAAAAGGTACCCTTATTGCAAAATAGTGTTCTCTGCCAGGCAATATGTGTTACAAAGTGATATAGCGTATGTTACTTCCCCTAGATAAATTGATTTACTCTAAGGATTTCTATTTAAAGTAGCTAACCCGTACCCACTTCGTTGGGCATAATGTTAACAATCCTTTTTTTATATAGCCCATGACACTCAGCAGTAACTTGGCTTTCTATTGGTGAAAGAATTTTTAAAATCGGTTCACTAGAACCTGAGATTACCCCTTACAATTTAACAATCACATCAACTTTACTTCTTTATAATATTAGTATAGATAAGATTGTCATTTAAAAGTTCAGGGGGTTTCTTTTCTTTTCTTTCTTATATATTATGGCATTAGCGATTAGCTTTTTGCCAATGTCAAGTAAAATCGTCATCAAGTCGTCTTTAGTAGAGTCAGTCAGTCGTTTCGTTCTGCCCTTCGTAAAGTGATAGTGAGCTTTACGAAGAACCTAGACGAATCTTGGAGCAATCGGAACGGCGCTACTAAGCGCTCTCAAATGAATTCTTCATTTCTTGGACACTTATTAGCTAGTTTACTGCATGATACACTATCACAATCATACATTAAATCACTTTATGCACCAAAAAAGGAATATTCAATCGAGATTACATATAGACGCCGCACGATTCCCGCCAAAACTCCAGGGGGTTTCTTTAAGACAAACACTTTTTTTTTTTTTTGGAATAAGTTGTTAGTGTTTAAGGTAGGTAAAACCACAATACATGAATAGGTTATTATTATGATTTATTTTTTACAAAAATAAACCGACTTTAAACCAAAAAGAGAAAAAATAAATTTGCCTCGCACAAATTAATACGTATTCTCGTTTATTATTTAGAAATGATTTTACAGTTATTTATAATTTTGAACACGGTACCAAGTAAATGCTATAACAATCTGTACAAAATTAATTTAACAAGACAAATACATGAAGAAGAAAAGCATTTATTCATCCGAAACGCTTGCCATAACATTTTATGCAGGCGTAAAAAAAGTTGCAAGGCATTGTTATCTAAAATTTCAAAAAATAAATATTTTAAACAGTAGATAATAATATATGAAAATAATATAAATTATATGAATTATGTAGAGAGGACTTTTATGGCTTAGTAGGTTATGAGGAATGCCAATTCATAGATTTGCAATACAAATCTACGAGTATATAAATAAAAGTATCTAACTCAAGTTTTTCAAGTCAATTTACAACTCAAGCACGGCTGAATCTATTGGGCTGAGAATTTGAAACCTTAAAATCAGGAGAATAAAATAGGATACTTATTTTTCTACTTTTAAACTTTTTTTGGGTCCAGCACTCAGGGGAAAATGTGGAGAATGAAATGAAATAAAAATGAAAATGAAATCTTTTTTATTTCTAAGTAAATTTGAAACAAATATTTTCAGAAAGTCTACATGGTGCCTACCATCCTACCATCGGTTTGGGAACTAAGCCGGCGAGAAAAACCGGCGTAGGAAACTCGCACGGGTCCCACACTTTTTACCAAAAAAGGGGGAAAAATTATCTTTTTTAAATAAAATTTACAATTCTGTAACTTAACGTAAATATATATTACATAGATAATTGTACGTCATATTATACTAATGTAGAAGAAGCCTTGCAAGCAGCCATCCTACTCCCAAGATGTGCCATCATTTATAGTCGAGGGTTCTTCACAGGATACGGTTGATAAGAAAACTAAAGCCTTTATTTGGACTTTGTCAAAATTGTATAGATATATAAAACCCAAAAAAACAAACATGTTTTTTTAATTTTTCCTTATTTAGATAAAAATTCCCGCATAAGACAGACTGCAAAATGACACTAATTAAATATTTTATTTTTACTAGGCTATAAAGATAAGTGCTTTAGATAATAATACAAATATTGCCATAGAATTATGTCACTGTATACATACTAGTGATAAGCCCCGACGTTGCTCGTCTGTTTCAAAGTAGGTACTTGTCAAATATGTAAGAAAATAATTTATATTTCTTTGTATAAGAATTAAACTGTGTGATTATGGAACTAGAGAAACGTTGTTATTATACTATAATATGCAATGCCATTAAAAACAATATATTCTGATTAGCTTATTTTATTAATTGACCACTCACAACAAAGAGGGAAAGAGAGAACGAACGAGCGGCTAAAACAACGCACTACTATCTCTTTCGTACTGTATTTTATTTGTATTAGTTAAAATACTAGGTTATGTCAAATCCTGTGTGAGGCAGTTTAAGTGAATTCAAAAATATTCGCATAACTAAATATACTCAAGGAATTTAAAAGGGAATAGTATAGAAAGAAAGGAACAGGCGGTTAAAGGCCTATGTAGATCTAAAATATGTTTTAAAAGTAGACCAGAAATATTGGAATTATCATGTATAGTTATAATTTAATAAAAAACATTTTGTACTAATATTTTTTATTTTTGAAACTGAATTTTATATACATTGGAACACTTACGTACTAACTTTATGAGTAATTTAATTAAAGCTATAATAATCTCTTTCACGGTATCTTAATCTTAGTTCTCTATTTAATATTATAAATTCATGATATGAACTGTACGTGACATTGTTTAAACATACATTTATATAATATTTACCTTTTTTTAATTATATACAAGAAATAAGTTTTTCAGTTAATTAAACTACGATATAAATTTGGCCTAAAGAATAAATAAGTACCCAACCTAATAAGTACCCAATAGTATATACCGGTGACTTTCATTACATAAAAATATTAATTAAATATATATTTTTTATCATTTTATTCTCATTCTTATATTAATAGTATTAAAAACTAATTTAATAGTTTTAACAATAGAGCGTAATAGACTAGTTTACTTTCCCATTTATATTATTAGTTACGATATAAATTTTCAAGCTTATACCTATTAAGCAGTACTTTAAAAGACTTTAAAAATCTTACTTGCTTGTACTAAAGAAGCGTTTTCGAATTGCATATTATTATTTATATAGCAACAGTAAATAAATAGGACTAATGGGAACATATCATTGCCCTTTCTTTAGAGATCGAACCGTAACATATCATTTGACTATCATCTTTGTAGCAGCTTCATCGTCTTCCGTCTTATCCATAAATTTACCATTGTTGAAGTAATCTTCTATCTCCTGAAGCGTCCTATCCTTAGTTTCTGGTAGAATATAGTATAAAGTGAAAATCGCTATCCCCATAAGTATCCCAAAGAAGGTAAATGTTCCATACACGTAAACACTAGCTAAAAGATACGGAGTAATTTGCAAGGCGAACATTAGCATTATGGACATGACGAAACCGGCTACTAAGGATCCCGAACCTCTATGGGCTAAAGGTAAGATCTCTCCCAGTAAAGCTAACGGTATCGGAGTACAACCCAAATTCGCAACAATAAAATACATAACAAATAATAACAAAGGTATCCAAGTACGCGTCGCTGAAATTACTCCTCGAGCTGCCAAAAATAGATACAAACACACAGTAAACAGAACCGTTAAACCAGCAAAACCACTGCCGAATAACAATGTCCTTCGTTTCATTAATCTGACTAGAATTGACGAAAACAACGCGCTAGATGTGATTATTATATCGATAGCTAACGTATAGTAAAACGAGTTGCCTTTACTGCCCGTAACTTCTGCAATAATTTGCAAAGCATACGCTGGAAACACATGTCTACCGCACGTTTCCAGGAGCATCGTACTAAATATAATAATAATGACTGGTTTAATGAAGTCGCGTTGAGTGAATTTCCTGAAAAAGCCTGTTGTTCTCATCTTTAAGGTTAAATTTATAGGGCTTTCGGATAACCTTTCTTTTTGCGCCCGCATCATTTCTTCGAACTCATGTCTGGCCTTTTCGCCTGATCCTCTAACCCATGTAAAGGATCGTTCGCTTTCTTCGAATCGTTTCTTAGAGGCTAACCAGAACGGGCTCTCGGGCCACGTCAGATTGATAGCAAATGCTATCACATGTGGAACGGCTCCTATCATTGCGATTGTCTGCCAATGAAAGAAGTTGCCTAAAACGTGGATGATCATATTTCCAAGACATACAGCTACCGTCTTTAAATTCAAGAACATGCCTCTTTCGTTGGGATCGGTGTATTCTCCAATGACAACGGCTCCAAGGCAGACAGTTGCCGATGCTGTAAAACCGCCTAAAAGCCTTCCTATAAGTATTGTTTTGACGTCTGAAGCGAAGGATATGAGTAGCCAGCCCACCGTCCCGGGTATCATGACCATGGCGTGGGCTTTTTTTCTCCCCTTCAAGTCCATCAGTAACGCAGACGTGAGAAATCCGGGAAATCCAGCTATTCCGATACACGAAGCTGCAATGTTGAAAAATAAATTCAATAAATATGAATATACTATATACAATCTTATTATACATTAAATGTCTTTGACAGCGTAGCTTCTATATCTTTGTATTATAAATTTGCTATTAATATAATATTGTTCTCATTCTTATTACTATCCTAACCTAATGCATAAGTTTATGTATACTCCCATAAATCCAGATCTACGAAACTCCTAATCTAAATTCTCAGATTACACTGACCAAGCATATAATTAACTAATCACTGAACGCTATTTACTATGAGTTGTCAATACATACCAATCCAAGAAGCCATGTGTATATCAATAGGGATGTCAGAAGTAGGTGACTGCAATGCTGGAAGCAGGGCGGACGAGTAACTCAGCACCATGCCCTGACCCAGCATATTTATAAGCACTGCTGACACGACCCATGCCTGAAAAAAAAAACAAAATATTAAGATAATTTTTTTTTATTGAGAAAAAGTGCCTATATTAATTTTGGAAGCACTATTGCTGGCAGAAAACCAAATTCAATCTCTAACTAGAAAACGTCGTTAAAAATATACAAATGTGATTTTGATTCTATTGTTTTATTTTTGTTAATTTATGTCGTATTAATTAAGCTTATATACCCAATACACTTTGCTAAAAAACTATATTTATAGAAAAAAGGTGCACCATTTTTTTATCATGTTTTGTTTTTATAAGTATGTAAAGAGGTCAACGTTTTTTATTATCATTAATATCTATATTTTTAAAGGAAATAATCTTTACGGTTTTAATCAATTTAGGTTGTCCTTAACACGATTAATCGATATATTATAGAGTTTATTATTGTCTTCAATTAATGTATTGTTTAATATAAAATCTGTTCCGTATATCCATAGATAACCTAACAACCCATAATTTTAATAATTGATGTTTTTTTTAGATAGGGGCAAACGAGCTGGCGAGCCACCTGATGGAAAGTGGTCAATGGTCATCGACGCTCATCAAAACTCGCTGATATTGACAGCTTTGGAGGAGGTTGAGTATTTTTTATGTAACTGGGGAAGTAAGTAGGAGGCTCTCCATATGTTAAGGAAAGATCGTACCTTTTTTTAAAATGCCGGCAACACACTCGTGAGGGCCACATCACGACATCATGGGCCACGCTGATCAATTAACATCATATTGTGTCGCGCCTGCTCCTTTGCCCCCTCTTATATAAAAAAATACCATCTGGGCCCGGACTATCAAATCAGACAATCAGACTCAAAGCTTACGAATGCGTTGCCGACTTTTAGACGGAGAGGATTTAGGACAAAGGGAAGGGAAAAATAGTTTTCGGTGCTCCTACTTTGCCGAATAAAAATTTGCTTGCCGGAGGTTTCATATAGCAACCAGTAACCGACCCAATTTGCCACAGAGGCATACCTCTATCCTTTTAAGTATCGGTACATATATGACCTATAACCACGCATTTAAATTATAATATTACCTATACAAGACACTTTAAAATAAAGGAATATAAATATCAAACTTAAATATTCTGAAACAAATAAATCAAGAGTTGCAATAATAAACGAAATAAATAAAATATCACTCAACATAAGAAAAAAAACTAAAGTTTCTGTTTTGTTTTTTGAAAAAAATGTGCAAATAAATGAAAAGGACCTCCATAGAGAGATTTTTTATTCAGATTCATGGAAAAAGGCCTTAGGCTTTCACTCTTACCCTGATTTTTTATAGTTTATTAATTAAATACTTATTAGATATATAATGGGGCTGAATTTATATAGGGAATAATTATTTTTTTATAAAAAACTGTTATTACAGTTTACATGAAAACCAAGGGTGCCACTAGTGATCATTAGCAACTCTTAATCAAGTCCCATTCGAAGATAATTTTAATTAAAATTATAAGTACCTGCTTTATTGAAGGAGCCACCATATCGGACACAATACAATAACTCACTGTTACTCCTGGCTGTGCTCAACCATATTATCGGTAGTTTCATTAACTAGAACACACAATACTTTATACCTTAGATTAAGATTGATATCTCTGTATGATTACTTTATTATTAGGGAAAATATTTAAGTTTACTTAACGCTGGCACCCACCGTCTGATTAACGCGAGATAAAATGTCTGGCTGTAAATATTTTTGAGCGTTATTATTTAGGTAGAGTGATGTCTTTTTCCTTTTTCTTTAGTATTATGATGATCAACATAATATAAAAAAATATAGGAGACCGAATTGAATTGGTGCCATACGAGTACTTCCACAGGCCACAGCAAACCGGCGCGGCGTCACCTTATATATCTTTAGTAGCTATAGCGTTTTAATTGTTAAGTAAAAGCACTTTTTGTCTTAAATCCTCTCCCTGTATCATGAACTTTCCTATTACCCATTTTTAGGGCTAGCAAGACATTTACGAAGTATTTAGTATTGCAATGTTAATGAGGGAGGTATATATAAAGATACATATGTCGAAGTGATATTGTACGTGACAAAAAATATTCTTATTTTTATTCTATGAAGAAGAGAGAGTATGTAAAAGTGTCCGTGAATTTACCCTGAATCGTAAATAAATATAATATTAAAAGTATTGCACAACGAGGTTAATGACATCTCGCATACACAATTATATAGCTAATTATTACTATTTATAACAAATATAAATCATATTTATTTCTTAGCTCGTGCATATCGCTTCATTCAAATTAATTATAACTGTACCCTTATCTTGTACCAACAACAATTACAAACATTGATTTAAATAATCGTGTGCGTTTGAATAGACTGTCACATATGTTTATTCAATTTACCAAAAACTTTCCTGATTGTCACTTGTTAAGATTTATGTTATGGCAATCATGCTCAGATTTGTTAATGACAACCTATTAAGATTTGTAGTAAGATAAACTAGCTTAGCTTTGTATCACGATAAGCTGGCTTATATTTGTATTATGACAAGCTGCCTCGTATTTGTATTCTGAAAAGCCTGCTTAGATTTGTATTATGACTGCTCCATATTTGTATTTTGAAAAGGTAGCTTAGATAATATGTATTATGATAAGATCGCTTATATGAGTATTATGACAAACCAGCTCAGATTTATATTACGACCAAGTTAGTAAGATTTTTATTATGAAAACCTAGCTTAGATTCGTATTATAATAAGATTGCTTATATGTGTATTATGAAAAGCTAGCTTATATATGTATTAAGACAATTTTGTTTTGCAACGCAATACCATTAAATATATCGCGTCGACATGTGTTAGTGAGTGTGTGTGTGTGTGTGTGTGTGTGTGTGTGTGTGTGTGTGTGTAAATGATTTTCAAAATCGTATCATAAGATTCACAAATTATCCTCAACACTCAACACACAGTGTCACAAGCATTACCTATTTTAAATATTAGCATGAATAAATAAACTGACAGGCTTTTTTATTATTATTAAGTAAGATAATGTAATTTAATTAGATAACAACATAGATACATGTTGTTTTATGTTTTACCGCGTTTTACGCACGATCGTTTACTGAAAACTTTTTGCTTTCGTTAATTACAACGGCTGCAGAATATACCTCCAACCATTTAATTATTAAAAAGGTACAGAAAATTCCGTTGGACAATAACTTATTTATTTATTTATATGCATCTACTATCTTAGCAGTATTTATATTAATACAATAGTAAGGACCATATGTCTAAAGGTCATAATTATAATCTAGACAAAAAAAAAAATTATATTGTTTACAATGTTTCATTTATAACTAAAAATGTTACTCTTGCGATCAATTTTCTCTTTTTTTTACAGTGGGAAATCCTCTTATAGACACCGTGTCCTCCTTGGGTAAGAAGGTGGTAATGTCGGACTAGCCGGGATCACGTCACTGAGAGTCGGAACGAACTTGTGTCCCAAATCGAGCTTTTGCTTGATAAAGTCTCGACTTGGGGTCGGACTAATTTAGTCGAATTTAACCCCAAGAAGACACAGGTCTGCGCGTTTACCGCGAAGAAAACACCCTTTGTCGTATCCCCTTGGTTTGAGAATACTCCCCTTGGTACCACAGCCAGTATCGGTATTTTGGGCGTCAAAATCTCGAGCGATGTTCAATTTCGAGGTCATTTGGAAGGTAAGGCCAAGCTGGCCTCACAAAAGCTCGGCGTGCTCCAGAGAGCGAAGCAGTATTTCTCGCCCAAACATCGCCTCATGCTTTACAAAGCGCAAGTGAGGCCACACATGGAATACTGCTCTCATCTCTGGGCCGGAGCCCCTCAGTACCAGCTCCTTCCATTTGACCGCCTTCAACATCGAGCGTCTCGGATGATTGACAGTACCGACCTTACTGATCGGCTTGATTCCCTGGCACTGCGAAGAGATGTCGCGTCTTTAAGCGTATTCTACCGCATCTATCATGGGGAGTGCTCAGAGGAGTTGTTCGGTTTGATACCTGCTGCTGATTTCCACCACCGCACTGCACGCCACAGGTTACAATACCATCCTCACCACCTTGACAGCTGGCAGTCAAGCACAGTGCGTTTTCGCAGGTACTTTTTGCCACGCACGACCATCTTGTGGAATCAGCTTCCTCATGCAGTGTTCCCGAACAAATACGACTTGGGGACCTTCAAAAAAAGAGCGTACCTATCCTTAAAAGGCCGGCAACATACTCGTGACATCACGAGTGCTCATGGGCGGCGCTGATCACTTTCCATCAGGTGACGCGCCAGTTCGTTTGCCCCCTATTATATAAAAAAAAAAAAAAATTGCATGGAATGGTACCTCTACTAACTAAAGCCTACTGGTGTTAATCCGTGCAGATACACATGGTCGCGCGAGAACGCCACGAGAGGGTTGCTCTTTACGAGGTGTCTCAAGAAGCAGAGGAAGAAGCAGAATTCCACCACTGCACTCATACATGCAAGTCATAGATTAAAATACTATCGTCACCATCTTGGCAGTTGGAAGTCAAACACAGTGCGTTTTTGTAGAAACTTTTTGCCAAGCACAACCATTTTGTGGAAAAAACTTTCTCATGCAGCGTTCCCGAACACATATGACTGAGGGGCCTTCAAAAATAGAGCGGACCTTTCCCTAAGAGCCAATTACGTGCGCAACCCTAAGGAGGACCGCTGACGCTGCGCACGTGTGACCCGGATTCACCGGATATAGATTTAGTTCATAAGTATTTTTATTAATTGTATTAAATAATTATTCATTATATCGGTAGACCTCGTATCGGCTACTTTAGTTGTAAATTATAATTATAAGTTAGTTAATAAATATATTTTAATAATTCTCTTGGTTTTTTTTTGGAACCTCGAGGTGAAACCTACTTAATTGGCGCAGTCGGTAGGATAGATTCGGGGCTTTCGCGATCGCGTTTTTGAAGATTTCCGGCTATCTAGAATCGACACCGGGCGCGCGGTCGACCTAGCCTTCGCTTTCAAGCGTTAACCGAATCTGTCCGAACATCAAGGAATCAACTCAGAGGGCACTCAAACTTCAGTGCAACCCGAAGAACCAGAGAAGTCGACGAGTTATGTGAGTACATAGATTATTTCCATAATAGGCTAGTTGCCACTATTTTTATTATTTGCTAGAACGGTTTATTACGGTTATATTACACCATAAAAAAATTATGAAATTTTTTTGAAGCCCCTATCCTAATATATTTTAAATTAAAAAATTATATTTTCTCTATACAGCCATAAACGCCGTCCGCCATGATGGTCTATTAATTATCTGTCCCGTGAAGTCACTGTTCTTGTAAACAATACGAGTAACTATCATAATTCATAAACTTCTTATCGGAATTTAATTAAATGCGAACTGTACAATATTTTTAAGTGAAATAAACAATTATCAAGGCGTATAATTACTAAAAGACCACAAATAACCTGAACTAGCGTTTGACGATAATATGTTGTTTACAGTATTTGTCATAGAAAAATGGCGGACGGTGTTTCCAGTCAAGAGAAAATAAAGTCAAAATTTAACGGGTTTCGTTTGAATTTTTACCGCAATCCCTTATTTATATTTATTGAAGTTTATATATTTCGGACCCTTGTACGAAATAATATTTGAATTAAAAGTTTTTTTTATAAATGGTGACTTGAGGCAACTAGCCTATTGTTGCTCTCCTCGTCCACCATTTTCCGTCCTACGAAAAAATCTGATAGGCCCGCCTCCTCCAGGCAGGTTCGTAGGGATAGCTTAAAAGACTCGAATCGTTTTGTAAGCGAGAGCTCGAATTGCTCACTCATAAGTATAAGCGAGAGCTCGAATTGCTCATCCATAGGTATAGGCGAGAGCTCGAATTGCTTATCCATAGGTTTAGTTAATAAAACAGTATTAGATTTTATGATAATTTAGAGTGCTCGAATAGCTCTCGATTTAATAATAGTGAACGATTGATTTTAGATATTAAATTAAGTAGTAGTATAGATAGGAATTTAAATATAATGGATCCCGATACGGTATTCAAGGCCCTCCGCCCAGTCCCAGACTTTGACGGGAACCCTCATATTTTACCTAGATTCATAAGAATTTGTGACCAAATCGTTTTACAGTGTGTTAAGGATGATCCAGGGTTTGAATTATCTAATTTATGTGTGATTAATGGCATATTAAATAAGATAACCGGTCCTGCAGCTCGAACAATCAATTCAAACGGTATACCTGAAAATTGGATAGGAATAAGAAATACCTTAATAAATAATTTCGCTGATCAACGGGATGAAACTGCCCTTTACAACGACTTAGCACTAGCGACTCAAGGAAGCGACACCCCCCAAGAATTTTATGACAAGTGCCAAAACCTTTTTAGTACTATAATGTCATATGTAACCTTGCATGAATCGTTAGCTACCACCGTGGATGCTAAAAGAGTTCTTTATCGTAAATTAACATTGCAAGCATACGTAAGAGGTTTAAAAGATCCTCTCGGGTCCCGTATTCGGTGTATGAGACCCGAATCGATAGAGAAGGCTTTGGAACTTGTTCAGGACGAACTGAACGTTATGTATTTGCAGCAGCGAAATAATTTAGCAACAGATCGAAAGACACCACACACTATGTATCAGACACTGACACCTATGACTAGATTACCGACTATGAATACTAACTCGACTAAATTTTTCCCTGGACCGACATTGCACAAACCTAATTTCCCTCCATTCAACCCTAATCATTCCGCACAACGCATGCCCATGCAACCTACTCGCACTCAGCAAATGTTTAGAGCACCGTTGCCAAATTATAATAGTGGTTTTAGAATACCCAATAGGAACCCACATCATAACGACTCCGGCCCTAAGCCTATGAGTGGTGTTAGTCACTACGTCACCAAACCCCATCAACCGAAAATTACTGGACATGATTGGCAAAAGTTTGGCAACCCACCTCCATCAAATTATTTTAAAACAAGGGAGGTTAACTATAATGAATTTAACGACTATGAATACTATGACGACAATAATTATTATGACCAGCCCACCTACTACGAAGATTATAACGACAATTACGACTATACTCATAATTATGACTATCAGTATTACGAAGACGTACCA
>JADANM010005856.1:6183290-6200663 GCA_026213755.1 Eurema hecabe | reverse complement strand
AGTAACGCAGACGTGAGAAATCCGGGAAATCCAGCTATTCCGATACATGAAGCTGTAATGTTGAAAAAAAATCCAATAAATATGAATATACTATAAATTATTATTATTATACTATATACAATCTTACATTAAATTACTTTGACAGCATAGCTTCTATATCTTTGTATTATAAATTTGTTATTAATATAATATTGTTTCATTTTTATTACTATCCTAACCCAATCCATAAGTATACTTTCATAAATCCAGATCTACGAAACTCCTAATCCAAATGCTCAGAACTCACTGACCAAGCGTATAATTAACTTATCACTGAACGCTATTTACTATGAGTTGTTAATACATACCAATCCAAGAAGCCATGTGTATATCAATAGGGATGTCAGAAGTAGGTGACTGCAGTGCTGGAAGCAGGGCGGACGAGTAACTCAGCACCATGCCCTGACCCAGCATATTTATAAGCACTGCTGACACGATCCATGCCTGAAAAAAACCAAAATATTAAAATAATTTTCTTTTTTTTTACAACTTCACCTGACCAAGAAGAGAAAAGTACCTATATTAATTTTGGAATCACTCTTGCTGACTTTAGTAAGCAGAAAAAACAAATTTAATCTCTAACTAGAAAACGTCGTTAAAAATATACAAATGTGATTTTGATTCTATTGTTTTATTTTTGTTAATTTATGTCGTATTAATTAAGCTTATATACCCAATACACTTTGCTAGAAAAACAAATATAGAAAAAAGGTGCACCATTTTTTTATCATGTTTTGTTTTTATAAGTATGTAAAGAGGTCAACGTTTTTTATTATCATTAATATCTATATATTTAAAGGAAATAATCTTTACGGTTTTAATCAATTTAGGTTGTCCTTAACACGATTAATCGATATATTATAGAGTTTATTATTGTCTTCAATTAATGTATTGTTTAATATAAAATCTGTTCCGTATATCCGTATATTTTAATAATTGATGTTTTTTTTACATAGGGGGAAACGAGCTGGCGAGCCCCCTAATGGAAAGTGGTCAATGGTCATCGACGCTCATCAAAACTCGCTGATCTTGACGGCTTTGGAGGAGTTTGAGTATTTTTTATGTAACTGGGGAAGTAAGTAGGAGGCTCGCCATATGGTAAGGAAAGATCGTACCTTTTCTTAAAATGCCGGCAACACACTCGTGAGGGCCACATCACCACATCATGGGCCACGCTGATCAATTTACATCATATTGTGTCGCGCCTGCTCCTTTGCCCCCTCTTATATAAAAAAATACCATCTGGGCGCGGACTATCAAATCAGACAATCAGACTCAAAGCTTACGAATGCGTTGCCGACTTTTAAACGAAGAGGATTTAGGACAAAGGGATGGGAAAAATAGTTTTCGGTGCTCCTACTTGCCGAACAAAACTTTGCTTGCCGGAGGTTTCATATAGCAACCAGTAACCGACCGAATTTGCCATAGAGGCATACCTCTATCCTCTTAAGTATCGGTACATATATGACCTATAACCACGCATTTAAATTATAATATTACCTATACAAGAAACTTTAAAATAAAAGAAGATAAGTATCAAACTTAAATATTCTGAAACAATAAATCAAGAGTTGCAATAATAAACGAAATAAATAAAATATCACTCAACATAAGAAAAAAAACTAAAGTTTCTGTTTTGTTTTTTGAAAAAAATGTGCAAATAAATGAAAAGGACCTCCATAGAGAGATTTTTTATTCAGATCAGAATACAGCGTCAAATAAAAAGAGTACGAATGGAAAAAGACCTTAGGCTTTCACTCTTACCCTGATTTTTTATAGTTTATTAATTAAATACTTATTAGATATATAATGGGGCTGAATTTATATAGGGAATTATTATTTTTTATAAAAAATCTAATAACAGTTTACTTTAAAACCCCTGGTGCTAGCTAGTGATCATTAGCCACTCTTAATCAAGTCCCATTCGAAGATAATTTTAATTAAAATTATAAGTACCTGCTTTATTGAAGGAGCCACCATATCGGACACAATACAATAACTCACTGTTACTCCTGGCTGTGCTCAACCATATTATCGGTAGTTTCATTAACTAGAACACACAATACTTTATACCTTAGATTAAGATTGATATCACTGTATGATTACTTTATTATTAGGGAAAATATTTAAATTTACTTAACGCTTGCACCCACCGTCTAATTAACGCGAGACAAAATGTCTAGCTGTTAATATTTTTAAGCGTTATTATTTAGGTAGAGTGATGTCTTTTTCATTTTTCTTTAGTATTATGATGATCAACATAATATAAAAAAAATATAGGAGACCGAATTGAGTTGGTGCCATACGAGTACTTCCACAGGCCACAGCAAACCGGCGCGGCGTCACCTTATATCTCTATAATAGCTATAGCGTTTTAATTGTTAAGTAAAAGAACTCTTTGTCTTAAATCCTCTCCCTGTATCATGAACTTTCCTATTACCCATTTTTAGGGCTAGCGAGACATTTACGAAGTATATAGTATTGCAATGTTAATGAGGGAGGTATATATAAAGATACCTATGTCGAAGTGATATTGTACATGACAAAAAATATTCTTATTTTTATTCTATGAAGAAGAGAGAGTATGTAAAAGTGTCCGTGAATTTACCCCGAATCGGAAATAAATATAATATTATAAGTATTGCACAACGAGGTTAATGACATCTCGCATACACAATTATATAGCTAATTAATACTATTTATAACAAATATAAATCATATTTATTTCTTAGCTCGTGCATATCGCTTCATACAAATTAATTATAACTGTACCCTTATCTTGTACCAACAACAATTACAAACATTGATTTAAATAATCGTGTGCGTTTCAATAGACTGTCACATTATGTTGATTCAATTTACCAAAAACTTTCCTGATTGTCATTTGTTAAGATTTATGTTATGGCAATCATGCTCAGATTTGTTAATGAGAACCTATTAAGATTTTTAGTAAGATAAACTAGCTTAGCTTTGTATCACGATAAGCTGGCTTATATTTGTATTATGACAAGCTGCCTCGTATTTGTATTCTGAAAAGCCTGCTTAGATTTGTATTATGACTAGCTGCTCCATATTTGTATTTTAAAAATTATTATTATGTATTATGATAAGATCGCTTATATGTGTATTATGACAAGCCAGCTCAGATTTATATTACGAGTTACGACCAAGTAAGTAAGATTTTTATTATGAAAAGCTAGCTTAGATTTGTATTATGACAAGCTGCCTCATATTTGTATTATGAAAAGCTAGCTTATATTTGTATTAAGACAATTTTGTTTTGCAACGGAATACCATTAAATATATCGCGTCGACATGTGTTAGTGAGTGTGTGTGTGTGTGTGTGTGTGTGTGTGTATGTGTGTATGTGAATATGGCTTTTAAAATGATTTTCAAAATCGTATCATAAGATTCACAAATTATCCTCAACACTCAACACACAGTGTCACAAGCATTACCTATTTTAAATATTAGCATGAATAAATAAACAGACAGGCTTTTTTATTATTATTAAGTAAGATAATGTAATTTAATTAGATAACAACATAGATACATGTTGTTTTATGTTTTACCGCGTTTTACGCACGATCGTTTACTGAAAACTTTTTGCTTTCGTTAATTACTACGGCTGCAGAATATACCTCCAACCATTTAATTATTAGAAAGGTACAGAAAATTCCGTTGGACAATAACTTATTTATTTATTTATATGCATCTACTATCTTAGCAGTATTTATATTAATACAATAGTAAGAACCATATATCTATAGGTCATAATTATAATCTAGACAATAAATTTAGTTTTCATACTGTTTACAATGTTTAATTTATAACTAAAAATGTTACTCTTGCGATCAATTTTCTCTTTTCTTTACAGTGGGAAATCCTCTTACAGACACCGTGTCCTCCTTGGGTAAGAAGGTGGTAATGTCGGCCTAGCATGGAATGGTACCTCTACCGACTAAAGCCTACTGGTGTTCTTCCGTGCAGATAAGCATGGACGCGCGAGAACGCCACGAGAGGGTTGCACTTTACGAGGTGTCTCAAGAAGCAGGGGAAAAAGCAGAATTCCACCACTGCACTCATACATGCAAGTCATAGATTAAAGTACTATCGTCACCATCTTGGCAGTTGGAAGTCAAACACAGTGCGTTTTTGTAGAAACTTTTTGCCAAGCACAACCATTTTGTGGAAAAAACTTTCTCATGCAGCGTTCCCGAACACATATGACTGAGGGGCCTTCAAAAATAGAGCGGACCTTTCCCTAAGACCCCGTCAACACATTCGTAACTAGACTGCTTGTTTGTACATACGTCACGAGCATGTTATATTTTATTACTAGCCGGTCCAACGCGACTTCGTTCACGCTGTACCTATCCTACCCGAAGCCTTATACCCTACACCTATTTTTTTGTCTAAGAACCATACTCGTACATCCACGAATATTCTAAAAAAATAATTATGTAAATCGGTTCAGCTGTTATCGAGTTATGCGCTTATCAACACATTTTGCGATTCATTTTTATATACTACGACGATTCAAAAGTGCAAAATATGTAGCCTTTGTGTATATGTATTGTAATATGTTAACTTTGACTTTGAAGTGTTTTTCCTTGTTTTTTATGTTTAAAATTCTTTGAAAACTCATTGATAACATATTATTATGAGTAATGGCTATGTATCATTTTGACATTGTGTTGTAAATTAAATTAGGTTTCTCCTATAAGATAAAGTTTTCAAAACATTATCAACATAATCTTTACTGCTGTTCAGAACCCTTCCTAATATTATTATATTTCAATTTAAATTTGTATGTGTTATAGTCTCAACCACTATTTAAATAAGTTTTGTAAAATTTAATAAGTGACATTTATGCTTCTTTTTAAAGAGGGTTTTAAATATTTTAATAATTTATTATAACTTGTTGTTAATCAAACAATTTATACATAAAAAATAAAAAATTAGGATGTCTGAGATAATATCGATGATCTCTAAAACAATATTTCTGCATCCACGACGCGTGGTGAAACAAAGGGAAATAACAGCATATACAGATAACTCGAAGTGGTCCCTCCACTGTAAATAGGATGTTAGATGATATTAAACATACATAATATGTAATATTAAATTTTTTGCAGACTTACGATAATTTAATATCCAAGTTAAAGATCCAAAGACTTTTAATCATTACATACTCGTAGACCCTAGCTCTGTCCCCATCTATGCAATGTTTGTATAGTATGACTACGCAACCAATTCCAATGTGGTTTCTTAAATTTTTTTAAAGATAGAGTGGTTCAAGAAGGTTTTATATGTATAATTCGTGCAAAGCATATTCAAGGGGAGCCGGGGCGGGTCTCTTGTACTAAATAAAATTGTTTTTATTAAGAAACTTTTTCTATATGTATTTAACGAAAATCTAAAATCAAAACAAGTCTTTAGAATAAACTTAAGGAATTTTGATAATTTTAATTACTCTAACGCGTGATATATTTACGTAACTATTGTATGCTAAACATATAATATGTATAACATACACGTGTCATGTTTAGTTTTATAATTTACTTTAGGTTTATATACTGTTTTGAAGTTTCAAACTCATAAGAAACGACATCAACTTTTTTCTTTTGTTTTCCATACAAGCTATTAAAGGCTTTATATCAGGAAGTAAAGCGGGCTTACATGGGCTTCACCATCACCGATAAGAAAGCCGGCGTCACCAATATTTGGTGGATGTCATACGATCGTCAACAGTGACGTCATCTATGACATGGATGGTGATGCTCGCGCTGGTAATACGTAAAGAGTATACTATACTTCTACTAATACATAGTATAAATGCGAAAGTAACTCTGTCTGTCTGTTATGCTTTCACGCAAAAAGTACTGAACCGATTTTAATGAAATTAATAAGTACACAGATGGTCTAGACTCTAGAGCATGACAAAAGACATAGGCTAGTTTTTAACTGGAAAAAAGGTTTAAACACTTAGTCATACACATTTAAGTGGGCGCTGCGGTTGTTTCCAGCTATAGGTGGAACGCAACAAAAATCTCATGCATTCATAATAAATAATAATTCATAATGAACACAATAATATCGAACGCCTAGAAATTTTAATAAGCAATAACGTCTTGTCTAGAATCGTTATGTTTGAAAGGGTATAAGCATTTTAAACTAAGAGTTTCAGTTAGAGCTAAATATTTTCTCTTTACTTATTAGTAATAAAACATTTAATAGAGCTTTTATACATTTTTCATGTTGATTGTGGTTACCATGCTGTGGAAACGTATTGTATGATTCTAAATATTTCGAAGTACCATCAGAGAATCAGATAGTGACGCTGACACGATATAACTCGAATAGCATCTTAGATCCATTAACATATAGGATTCATGATATAACATATTATTGGTAGACTCTATACTATACAGATTCAGTGGAACAGGGATGAAGGGACCAATCTGGTATTACGTAATGTAATTTGGGGCAGAAGGAGTCTCGTACAGTGCGATACACTTAATTAAAACAAACTGTTTCGTCACCCTCTTTGTCTTTAATATTAAAAAGAAATACAAGTTATTATAATTCGCTTAACTTTGTTGTTTTAATGGTCAATTAAACATGAAGGTTCAGAAAAAAATTTTTTGTAAATACATACATACAATACATATTAACACCCAGACCCCAGAAAAATACAAATATATTATTTTTTCGGTGTGGAAATCGAACCCACGACCAGAAAGCAGTCTGCACCGAGCGGTCGTCAAATTAATAAATTAACAACACTGAAGATGGTTACATAAAGAAAGCAAATATTATAAGGTCGAAATGAACTTTCTTCTGAACCGACTTCAAAATGGAGTTTTATCAATTCAATCGTATGTCCACTTTTTATCATTTCCGCGCATAACTTTTATGACCGATTTTGATGATTTTTGTTGTCCTATTATAATTATATTAAGATCTTTTAGCAGACCAGAAGAATCAAGGGGAACTTAAAAATACTTCGTCAAAAATTATTTTATTAAAATCGTTTAATGCTATAACAATAACATCTGCAAAACAGTAAAATTCCAACCGTTTATTAAGCTAGAAGATTACGCTAATTAACAAGCTTACCTAATTATAAATATGATGGTGACATTAAATGTATACAAAAAATCTTGTGCAAACAGATTACTGAATTATTTATCAACAACAACGCAATTAAAAGATAAACGTAAAACCGGTGTTTATATAATTTTTAGTTTTACGAATTTTAGTACAGATAACTTGATTACGAAGAGCTCAAGTATTATTAAAAGAAGACAAATTATATTTATATTTTTCGCAAGAGAGTTGGTTTTCTTGCATTTTCCTTGATTAATTATAGATGTTGTAACTGTGGAAGGTTTTGTATAGAAATACATAATGAAAAGACTATATAGTTGTTGGAAGTGCTTGTTATAAATAAAACTTAATAAACTATTGTTCAAAGTGGACTCTATTTGTGTTTGTGGACAGTGGCGTGCGAGAAATAATGTTAATATACATTTTTATATAAAATTATACCTCAATGTTAAGGTATAGAATTAGGCGTAAATACGGCTTTGTCGTTTGAAGTGGTTTCGTCCAGGTAACCTGTAAAAATGTAATGACAACTTAAAAATATCAAAACTCTCAAAAAATGTGCATTATCTAAATATAAGTTTTTTGGAAATGTCGAATAAGTAGAAATACATGAGGTGTTAGAATAATATATTCTTTAGAACAATAATTATTCAAGGTACAGTAATTTGTCGCGCATTCTTACGTTACGCAAGATAAGAAGAACAATTATTAAATGTGTTCAATGTAACGATTTCCGTATTTATTTTTATTTTAATATGTTATAATATTTATATATAACGTACGAGGTGTGTTATGATTGTAAGCTAGCATTATTAGTGACTAAGTTTTCACTTTAATTAAACCAATTTTCATATTTAATTGCAAGTTAATATTGATATCGAGTGACATAACAAAATACTAAACCTAATTTGATATTTTCAACACAAAACCTTTCCATTTGCAATTAAAATTTGCTAGCCAGCTTATGTTATTAGAGGAATATGTCCAAAAGACATACAAAATTAAAAATTATTAGGTCAATGCCCTTCTTAACCCCTAAGGCACATAGTAACAGAACTCTATAATTAAGTACGTTAACGCATTCATCTGTTACGTAATAAGCTATCGATCGAGACTTTCGATATTCTACTATAGTTATGTGTGAAAGGCTTAGCTCGGCGGTTCATTGTCAAGACTCAAGTAAATATAATAACCGAATACAACTGCACTTCTCAATAGAATTGCACTATTTTCATATTGGCTCGACGCCATGTAATCATATGAACACGTTGTATGTTGTAGATCTACAACACACGTAAAGAGCTATGGATCTATCAGCGAATATTATCGATTATTGATAAAAATCTCAAACGACATGCGTCAATGCAAAATGGTTTTGAAGTAGCTAACTGGTGGTAGTGTGTGTATTGTGGAGACAACATGAGCAAGTCATGGATAACACCGTTCAAAAAGCAGGTAAGATTTTATAGTATTGTTTTGTTTATGACGTGTGTTTTTTAAATAGACGGGGTTATTGGAACCATGTTCGCTAGATTCTTAGTGTGATAAATAGAGGAAAATGATATTTTCCTTGAAATTTTGAGTTTCAAGTAGTTTCTTGAAATATTTTCCTGGTATTCATGACGCAAATATAATAAATTTAAAGTTTTTATTCTAATAAGTATTTATAGTATTTTAGTAAATACCACTTTGTATAATCTAAGAATTTTGATCATTAAATAAAAATAGTATAGTATATTTACAGTCAAAATAATTTAGACTTGTGTTTCGTATGTGTCATAGGCAAGTCAGCAAAGTAACTAAACAAAGAAAAACAAATTACTGCCAGAGGTAAAAGGTAAATCGCAAAAGCAAAATATACCTAACTATAACTAAGCAAGTAATATTGCTATAACTGCTTTTCCTAGTTTTTTAATTACAGACCAGTGCGACTTTTCCATCAATGTCAAGTTAAAGAAAAACAGTTGTTAATTTTCATGCACCGCACATGTAATTACACGCATCCAGCGAAAGCAATACTTTTGAGAGTTTTCGACATATTTATGATAAAAGATGTAGTTATTACATTCAAGGTTAAGCATTGTTGGAATAATACTGTAATTGAAAAACTACGAGTATTAGCACTGGCGGTGACATCTTATTAAAATGTAATCAACTGGCAGGAAATGAAAAGTATCTACTTATTTTCTATAGAACGACAAAATTAATAGCTAGTATCATATATTTAAAAAAACAATTATTTGAATTGTATTATCATTACATAGTATAAAACAAAGTCGCTATCGCTGTCTGTCTGTCCCTATGTATGCTTAGATCTTTAAAACTACGCAACGGATTTTAATGCAGTTTTTTTAATAGATGGAGTGATTCTTAAGGAAGGTTTATATGTATTACATGCATAATATAGTAGCGAAAGACTGACATATTTAGAGGTTTCTAATGTGATATCGTAAATAAGAACGCTTTTTTGCGCTTATATTGCAAAAGCTGGCCCTACGAGATAGACCAAAATATTGTACTACAGTATTGTCCACCTTAAAAAGTTCCACAAAAAAGTCCGCGATGGCATATGCCTATCTCTTAGGGATAACCCACCATACTCATTTTTAATCCTTTAGTAATAAATGGTTTTTTACGAATTGATTTTTAACTATACAGCATTAATCCTTATCCAATTAAGTACCTTAAATAAATTGTGCATTTATTATAGATTAATATGCTTTTCACAGCATGTAATTTAAGTGAATAGTTCCGAAGAAATTACAAATTTAAAATGCAGGGACGTAGTTGTTGCGCCGCCGCGGCCGTACCGGGTTGGCGGCCATCCCGGGTCAGGTTGTCAAAATGCTGTGGACGTTGTGTATAAGGACATTCTGTAGTTGCACCCGTGCGAAGCAGGGGTGGTAGTAGTATTATATATAATGCAAAATTTTTTATATTATTAGATGTGTCTTTATCGTAACAGTTTTGGTATGGTATGGTATCACTGGCTGATAGCCGTAACTCCACGTCAAGGCTCAGTTTTTGCCGGAAACCTATGACCATAAACAACGTGGTAGTAAAAGCCACGAGCATCAGAGAAAGAATGGGTTATGTCGGTCTTCTAAAGACCAAAATCCCCATAAGTTCCATCTTACACTATGATATTATCACCAATCCTTCCGCGACAGAATAAATTATTACCAAACATTCAAAGTCAAAGTCAGAAGTATCTTTATTCAATTAGGCTACATTTAGTAACACTTTTGAATCGTCATGGTATTACAAAACATTTACCACCGGTTCGGAAGGCAGTTTATTACAAACTGTAGCTCTTATCTGTTTAATTACTTGTTAATATAGTTTGAAAACATTGAAAATTACAAAAAAAATCGAATTCCTAATTGTAGGATTGTTTTGAGAAATTTTTAATCTAAAATATAATAGTCCTATTACTAAACCTAGTACTAAAGATGTATTGATGGTGAAGTTTAAAGAAGATTATCCGAAACTGTAAGGTCTGCATAAGGTAATGGTTTGCATATATATATTATGTATATAGAAGAAAGTCGTGTTAGTTACACTCAATAGCTCAAAAACGGCAGTACAGATTTGGGTGAAAATTGGAAGGGAGGTAGCTTAGAGCCAGGAGACGGTCATAAGATACTAGGTAGGTAGGTAGGTAGGATGTAGGTATTTATTTAAAAAGAAAAATAATATCTAGAAAATAATAATATATAAAAATTATAGTTTATAAAAAGTTGATAATTATTATTTACCTGTTGCTAAACATTCAATAACATATATTTTACATGAAAGAAAACTAATGTTAGATAAACAATGATTGTTATTCAAGTGCCTTGCAAGTTTCAATTGGACTTCAGTTGTCAGTCCTCGATAAGATTTACATAACCCTTTGATAATGTACAAAAACTTGAATGAAAATATTGTTAAATGTACCTATCTTCTTATACTCGTATATAAAATGTATCGCAAAATGTGTTGGTAAGCCCATAACTCAATAACAGCTGAACTGATCTACATAATTCTTTTTTTAGTATAAACCTAGTTGTACAAGGATGGTTTTTAGGCAAAAATAAAAATGGTAAGAAAGAAGAAAGTCTATTAAAACCTTCTAAGGTTTTATTATTATAGCGTGAACGAAGTTGCGTTGGGCCGGCTAGTAGAAAATCAAGTTAGGATTATTATGAACCTTTTTAATCTAATTATTATAAACTAGCTTTGCTCGGTGGTTTTCCTCTTGAATCACTCTATAGTCTATCTGATAAGAAAGAATCGCATCGTAATAGATGCCGTAGATTTAAAAATTTTAGCTAGCATAGGGATAGACTAGGAAACAACTGTGTTTCTTGGGTGGCAGCTACTGCCCTGGCTGGAGATCCCCCGTGGGAACTCGTGGCGGTTATGCTTGCCGAGGTGCGCCTCTTCGCTTTAGAGAGGAGGACACGTTTCGGTGATGCATCTACGTTGGAGGAGCTCTCACGAGTGCGGAAGTTAGGGCAACAATGGTTGCTACGGTGGGATGAAGTCCTGGCACAATCGCCCCACGGTCAACTTACGGCCACGGCCCTGCGCTCAGTCCTGGCGGCGTGGATGCGCCGTCGGAAGAAAACCCTCACCTTCCGCCTGACGCAGATGCTCACCGGACACGGCTGTTTTTGTGCGTATCTGTGTCGGGTGGCCAGGAGAGAGAGAAGAGGCCGCAGAGCGGGACAGAGAGAACGATGTTAACTCTGCCTCGCTTCGTCGACGTAGGACGGGAGCGCGGAGGCGTCGCTATGCGGCCCTTCCACCTTCCGTCTGATGGGACCCGGGGTAAGGATGGGAACCTTTCCCCACTAACATAAGTCCCAGCGTTGTCGGAGTGCCCCCATTAAGGGGAGTAAGTCCGGTCTAAATTAGACCGGCCGGTCGTGAGGGGGTGTCCCGTGCTAGAAAGATCCGGGACATTCCCCTCAGGAAAACGGCTGAAGGCAATCCGCAGTGTTTTTGGTGGGTATACCGGACGCAGGGATTCGTCGGCGACTAGCCCCACATATCCCCGGGTGACCCCCCATCCCCGGTTCGAAGGCACTAATGCCTTTTCACTGCGAAAAAAAGAAAAAAAAAAAGGAAGCAACTGTGTTGTACCAACAGTAAGTAATGATGATGCGAAAGAAACTCTATCACGCTTCCTTTTAAACTACATATTAAGACGATTTTAACGAAATCATGATCCTTAGAAATATGTTTTTCATTTCTTGGTACATGCAGTTTTAAACTTGTTGTGAAATTTACTAACCATATTACGATTTTTTTGCAGTCTTCACTTCATATAGAATATTTTTGTGTTATGATTGTGATTTTTAATGTGTGTATTTAACTAATTTTAAGCAATACAGCGCGTCGATAGAAGGACAAACTACAATTATATTTAATTATTGATACATTTGCAGTGTTTCGTAACCCTGGGGGTGTCCCTAAACCTGTCGTCGCACGGTCTGACGATGGGCTTCGCGGCCATCGTCCTGCCCCAATTACGGCAGCCGGACTCCACCATACCCATCGATGATACTATGGGATCCTGGATCTGTAAGTATTAGCCTTTATTTATAGTTAAAATTTCTCATAGGATATACTGTTTCATATTTCCGTAGGACGGGCTCCTTTGCAAAGCACTTTTACTGTACCTGTAGGTAATTATTGGACCTCTTAACTGTAAAACACTGAACTGTACGCGTATTTTCTCAGGGGAAACGTTTGTTTTTAAAATATATTTCAAATTACAAAGCTGTTGTTAAAGGATCTCATTTCTCACTGAATTTAATAGTATAGTATAATGGGTGCATTTGTATTTTTCTTTGTAAATCAAAAAAGTATCTAATCCATTTGTAAAGTCATCTTTAATTAATTATTTTATTTGCATAATAAAACACTTATACTAATAGATACCTCCTTTGAAAGATAGTTTTGGATAAAAATGGTTTACAAAGAGCAAATTCATACTGTGAATGTATCTAGGTACCAAAATATTTTTATTTGATTAGGAGTTTGATCGCGCGGCGTTACTTTTAATAATTGCCTTCAAGTGTGAAATGTCATAGATTACAAAAAAACTGATACTCATTGTCTATTATCGCGTTTCTAATAATCTTATATCCCCAATACTCCTGTTTTGATACAATTCAAGGTTTTAGATACATCGCGTGCTGATTAGATAAAAAAATGCGACGTCTTATGCGATTCGAGCTGATAAAAATTTCTCTTAGTAATAGTATATGTCCCTGTGTTTATTTAGCGATACAAATTTCAAGATAAAAAATATTCTCTTTCGTAATAATTAATTAAATAATTGGCCGCGTTTTCATTCATCATTTAAATGCATCGTATCATTTTATATCATTATGTTATATCACTTTCAAATTTGCTTATCAAATTTTAAAATCGAATTTTCCGTTTCAGCTGCTATCCTGGGCTTCGCCCTCATAGTCGGCAACTTCATCATACCAACGGTAATGGCAAAATATGGAAGAAGGAAAGCCAATATCCTAAGCGTGTTCACTATGCTGCTTGGTTGGACCTGCGTTATACTAGCCACTAATATTAAAGTATTTCTCGTTGGACGGTTTCTAAAAGGCTGTGCCATGGGTATGACTGCTTCGCTAGGCCCTGTTTTGATAGGAGAATACACTAGCCCCAAAAATAGAGGAGCATTTTTGACAACGATATCACTATCAATTGCTATAGGCGTTGTCTTTGTACACACGCTAGGAGCCCTGTTCCATTGGCAAATAGCAGCTTTAGTATGCTTAACAGTCATGTTTATAGATTTAATTATAGTTTTGTTTTCACCCGAAACACCGACGTGGCTATCAGATCAGGGCCGTTATGAGGAGAGCGAGAAAGTCTTCAGATGGCTCAGGGGTGACACAGAAGACGAAGAGTTAAAACGGATGATAGAAACGAGCATGATAGTAAGAGAATCAAAGGATGAGGCTAAAATTGAAGAGGCTTTTTGTAAACGAATGAAAGCTAATTTTGCTTTCTTCCTGGCCACGATTAAGAAAAGGGAATTCTACAAGCCTATATTTATCATGGTTCATATCTATACGTTAAGTCAATGGGCTGGAGCCAACATTCTAGCAGCGTACACCATTGATTTATTTACTAACGTTATTGGAACAGAAGTGAATGTCTACTTAATGGTCATTACCTTGGGAACTCAAAGAATTATATCCAATGGCATTGCTGTGTATATTATCAAGAAAGTTAAACGAAGAACCATGTTGATGGCGACTGTTGGAATCAATATAGCTGCCTTCTTAGCGATAGCTGCGTACAGCTACATGAAGGCGCACCAGATGTTGCCATTTGACCACCCATTTATCGGAATACTTTTGATACATATCCATATGGTGTCTATTGCGACAGGAACTGTTCCCCTCCCATTCATTATAGCTGGGGAATTATTCCCGTTAGATTACAGAAGTTTAGCTGGCAGTATCAGCGTTTTCTTTTTATCTGGAAACTTTTTTATCATTCTGAAGACTGTGCCATATCTATTCAAGACTATAGGGGTCCACGGAGCGTATGTAATTTACGCAGCAATTGTCGCATATTGCCTGGTGATAGCTTACTTCTTTTTGCCGGAAACGAAGGACAGGACGCTTCAAGAAATCGAGGATGAGTTTAGGGGAAGACCTATGTCTCCTGAAGAACTTAAGTCTACGCAGTCTCTTACTTCGGTAAAACACAATCAGGATAGGAGATGCAGTAGTCCAGTATTGTAAGATTAAGACTATTGACGTGGTTCGTATAATTTAGAAGATGGGATACGAATTTTGTGGGTATGTTAGGGAACAATAATTTGAATGAGTTTATATTAAGAAAGTTAGGATCTGCAAGAGTTAAATGGGCAGTGAACTTGTTGCAGCTATTCATTACATTTTTGGTGAATTATTGTTACATATTTATATTGTTCTGATGACAAAGTAATGTGGACCAATATAGTAAATATGCAATTTAAAAGTTCATGAAGTGGTATGACGATGATTCTTTGTTGAGAAACTTATCAGTTTTTGATAAAATTTTAGGTTCAGATAAGAAGAACGTTGTAAAAGAAATATTACGCAATTTATCTTTTTAAACCGAATATCATCGACACTAGCAAACAAATTATCTTAAATAATGTACATATTATCTAAGAAGTTGTAAATATTGTTAAGTACTAATAAATAAAGATTATTATATAATAACATATTATTCACCATTTATTTTATTCCAAGGCTGTTTCATACTTCATGTTAGTTTTAGTTTTAAAGAATTGATTCCCTTAATATAAACTACATGATTTTGAAAGGAGCAATTCTAATATCATAGTTGTTTCCACAAAAACCAGAGTCATTCTTCCCCCTTTTTTGTTTATTGTTTTTCTTTCGAAACTCAACTTTTTTTAATTGGCAACACAATCATGACTTCAATACAATTGTCTATGAACGAAAGATTGCTCGCCAGGCAATCTTCTACAGAACCTCTATTCCTTAAAAAGCATCTCTGAAATCTTTTAAGAGGACAAAATAAAACAACAGAGTACGTCTAGAAAACTCTTTTTTCATACAACATACAAGTCACCATATAAATCAATAATTCACAATATATTTATACGTTACTCTCGTCCCTTAATTATGAATCTGTGGTTTAACTTATTTTAACGACATCTTACTTTTATTACAATAAAAACCGTGTTAGTTTTGCTTATTAATACATGTTGAATAAATAGCATTTCTTTCAATATATCCCTATTGATTTATATATATTTAATGTTGTTACAGTGATGTTTATCTTTTTAATCAAAATAGAGAAAAAAATTGTGAGTATATTGAAACACGTAATTTAGCAGATAAATAGGTATGTATGGTTTTTTTTTCAGAAAAACAGCAAAAAAACTCAATTCAATAACAATTTAGAAAAATTAAGAAATCCATTCAGTATAAGATACACAATTACTTTTTTTTCGTGAAAAAATTGCCAATGTTACGTCTTATACAAAATCTTTGAGGCACATCACTACACTATGCTGATATTAAATATCGTTCATATAACTTCATTTCCGATATTCTTACGGCTAATGTAGAAAAAAATATAATTGATACATATGTATTATGTATAGCATGTGTTCACAAATAAATATAAATTTGAATATAATTTAGCGTAGTGTCCAAACGACATTTCTTTAAAAAAAAAAAAAATAATGTCAAATTTAAGAGGTAAGAAAAATTGATTTGATGACAAGAGCAGATTTGTTTGGTACATATATAAAATATGTTTTATTTTTTTGTTTTGTAATACCACGACTACGTAGCCTAGTTAAATAAAATCAGCTCTTTAAGTTTCGAAGTAATACGAACCGTAACTTAATATTGAACTTTCAGTCCAAAAACCGACTTTTTTCAATAGAAAAGCACATACAATTGATTCGAAAATAATTTCAATAACTTATAAGTTATATGTCTAACAGTATTTTTTTTTTCTTTTAAAAAATATTTTTTGAGTAAACTAACGTCGAATGATAGTCGAAAATGCTGAACCGAAAACGTAGTGTTTATAATAATATGTAATAGATAAATGTCATAATAAAAATTATCACCCTGTTGATGTACTAAATATAAAATATGATCAAACTTATATAAGCGCAAAGATTGTTTTGCGTTGCATCGTAAGACCCGTAAAAAATAATTTTTACTATTTTTTTAATTTTAAAAAGTAATTAATTACAACATACCTATATACCAATAAATGTTTTCAAAGAAAGATTTATGTATCATATACATGTCGCAGGCGGATTGTATAATCCGCTGTATTACATTACAGCTAGCCGTTTTACAAAACAGGGCCGTTTTGCAAAGCTGCGGTTCAACGTTTAGCCGTATTGTCTTGCGTAGTTTTTGTATCATTATAAATTCTTATTATTTTTGTATCATTGTCATAGTTTTTGCATCATTATGAAAAGAACTTGATAACTCAAGTTATGTCGCCGTAACAGAAGAGCACCGGACGCAATACCCATAAGGATGGTGTCGCGTAACACCGCGATAAGGAATTCCAACGGTGGGAACCATCATCCACGGCTTCGAGACAAGCAGAGCACAGAGCAGTTCCGTCTCAACATCCAACCTCGCAACACCTATTTACTATTAGTTTACTATTGTACTTTTATATTGAATAAATAAATTCTTTTTAAAA
>JADANM010005856.1:6138562-6162342 GCA_026213755.1 Eurema hecabe | reverse complement strand
ACTTTTCAAAGCATGCCACTCTTTTAATGCATTGGCTAATATCTTAATACCACGAAGCAATTGCGGCGGCAGATCGGCTTGCGGTGGAGGTATGTACGCTTCACTTAACGTGAAATCTTCATCCTGGAAGAAAAATATTGTTTAAAATAACAAAAAATGTCAAAGTCAATTGTATCCTTATTCAACTAGGCTACATATAGTAACACTTTTACCACCAGTTCGGAAAGGAGTTTCTACTGAGAAGAACCGGCAAGAAACTCTGACATGTTTATGTAATATAGCGATTATTTTAAGCTAGTTAAGGTGAGTGCTAGTAATAATTTATTTAAGAGCTATTTGATGATCATATTTTTAATGAAATAGCTATGGATAGGTTTTAGAAAAACTTAGTCTATTTTTAGATATGTGACAACCACCTTATTAGATTTTAGGCTATTTATGTGTTCAAAAAAAAGTTCTATTATCTTAGTGAATAAGCACAATACTGGGGTAATGTTTATATGCCATTAATGACAATTGGAAAAATAAGCCTTACTTGTGTCTCCTCATTATGTCGTCTGAGCATGGCCAATAAGTGGGCTCCAGCGTACCAGTGCATTGCTTCAAAAAGTGGATATCGGAACATCATTGGTGTTTCAACTCTGCTTTCTATTTCGTAAATTCTGAAGAAAAAAGTGGTGTTTAGTATGCATTTTTATTTATTATATTTATATTTTTATACTCAAAACTTGAGACTCCATAATAAAATAAATTAACAAATAATTACCTAACAGACACAACAAAATTAAAGTATGGAAGCACACTAAAAATTTTATTTTAAAACCCTGAAAACTAGTCTTAGCCAAAGCATACAATCACAAAAAAAATGTAGTACATAAACCTATTTCCAACATACTATACACCACTACAATCTTATCTTATATACTAGGTATTTGTAAATATTTACTTACTGTAACTGCATTTCAATAGCATATGAATGTAATAGATTCCCTCCAAACACAAGTGAATCACAGGGAGTGTACACCGCATGGATCCAGCCAGACGGGATGAACAGGCTCTCACCGGCACATACTTCAGCTGTACCATACCACTCCACCTGATAAAAATTGCCTATTGTTAGTAATGCATTGCTTTTTGGGACTACAATGTAGGTACATAATAATTATGACATTGGAGTGTTAGCAAAAGAAATATTTACAGAAACTCTTTTAATATCATTATAAAATGTAAATGTACCATAATTATATGAAGTTCTTACCATGTCTCCAAAAAATCTCTCGGTTTGATTATTTGCAGCACTCCACTGTTGATACAGTGCTAAATTTGTTGATGTAGGTGGAATTAAATAGAATATCTGAAAATAAAATAAAAATATTGAATTAAAAATAAGTTAAGTAAATTCTTTAATTCAAATTAATTCTAAGCCTGACTCTATATTATAAACAACATTCAAAAGCAAATACATAGAAAAACACTTTAGACTGACTATTAAAACCAATTTACGCGCTTTTCTCTGAATAATTCTTGCTTACCTTACGTCCATGTAACACATGATACCACACAGTAGTGCCACCAAAGTCTACATGGAAGTCCGTATAGGAGCCTCCGGCAGACATTAAACAATATCTCTGTACAGCTGGTCTGGCCCGAGTCTCCATAGTGGAACCCCCGGCCCACACTCGCTCAGCCCAGTCGAGACGACGAGCTAAGCCTGGTGGTTCTACTAATGGTGCCATGCTGAAATATTAAGTTTGCTTCAGAAGAATCTATTTTTGAAATAAAAACATTTAGATGTCGCCGATATAAATTAAAAAATAATTATACATACTATGAGATTGTAATAAAGGAGGATATATATTAAAAAATGCCATGTCTATCTAAAATGTAATCCATACTAATATTATAAATGCGAAAGTAACTCTGTCTGTCTGTTTTTCCATCACGCTAAAACTACTGAACGGATTGGAACGAAATTTGGTACACAGATGGTCTAGAGCCTGATATAAAACCTAGGCTTCTTTTTAATTGGAAAAAAAGGGTTATAAGGTGCAGGGGGGGGGGGGGTCACAGTTTATATGACAGTCCACGCGGACGGAGTCAAGGGCAACAGCTAGCCTGGTATATACAAAATAGGATAAATAAATTTCGAACCAACTTTCTTAGCTCCTAAACTGGGTTTTTATAATAGTCGATTGAGAGGAATAATATATTTTAATATCTATCTAGTTATTTAAGTTACTCACTTTGTATCACTGAATTCCAAGCTCAAAACATTTAATACTTTTTCGTCCCTATGCTCAGGTGGTGTTTCAAAGTATTCCACAAAATCGCCGAGAGGCATTCTTAATGTTGTTTGTTTCCTTACATCTATTACTTCAACCTGTAAAATATTTGTTTAATGTGATTATATAGAACTATTTTCATATTTCTGTTGATATTCATTGTTTACAAGTTCAATTAATCTGTGTTTGTCAGTAATTTTGTTTGTTGTTGAATTTCATACATAAAATGTCAGTTTTGACAAAATCTTACATATTATAACATTGAAAGAAAAAAACATCTTTAGATAGAATATCTATATTAATATAATAAAGCTTAAGAGTGTTGTTTGTTTGAAAGCGCTAATCTTAGGAATTACTGGTCCAAATTGAAAAATTCTCATTTTATTGAATAGACCATTTATCGAGGAAGGTTTTAGGCTACATAACATCACTCTGCGACTAATGGGAGCAAAGAAATAATGGATGAGGAAATCAACAGGGACGTAGTCGCGAGCATTGTCTAGTTATTAATATAAATAGATAATTTAAAACAGGCATATTACCTCTAACTGAGCTCCACAAAACCTCAATACTGATCTTACATTAAAAGACGAAGAATTTGGTACTTTCATATCCAAACCCTCAGTGGTATGAAATATAATTGGTCGTGTAAATCCTGAAATAGGTAAAAATGTTTTTGTTGTTTTAAAAATCTTTTACAAATCTTATCATTAAGTCTTCATGAAAATAAGCTGTTTTTATATTGATTAAATCCTATATGTATTCAATTGAAAATCATTAGTTGGGTAATAATATATTAGATATAGTTCTCCTATACACTAAATAATACTCATTTATTCATATGGTGTTCACATGAACATCTTTTGAGTATATCTTAAATACTTTAGGCAAAATTTACCATTATCCTGTACAAATTCCTCAGTAAACTGATCAGCCCTCATCCTTTGCAGTGCAGCCTGTGTGGGCCGTAAGGGTCGGGCTGCTAATGCCCTCACCCATGCTGGAGTACCAGCTTGTGATGGTCGGGTTTCCGCACCAATCTCGTATCGGTCTGCTCTGTGATTGTTTGTGGGAGTTTTCACTAAAAATTAGTTTTAAATTTATATAACACATATAGTATGACTTCTGGTAAAATATGATTCTTTTACTGATAGTAAATAATGCTTACAATAATAATATTACATAGGGACAAATAACAAAAAAAATATTTTACTTTATTATGAAGAAAATCAATGTTAAATTAAAAAAGTATTGGCAGACATTCATATGCATCAGAATATATTATAGAACAAATTATATACAAAAATTCTTATTTTATGATAATGGTGGTGAATAATTCGGGTGTAACATGTTTTTAATACAATTATATTACTAAATATTATGACATTACATTTTATAAATTATTAAAAATGCATAGAATAATACTTACGTACTGATGCTCCATATGTAGGAGCACATTTTGGACAGTGGTATTTATCTATATCGTCAGACTGGTATATTTTTACTTCAACACAACTGAAAAGATATAGGCACTATATAAATACTATAAGCGCGCAAGTTCACATGAAGTAACTACAGCACTGTTCAGATCTTCTATGTTCACAGCACGTATTATAAGGCGATTTAAAAACTAACATAGGATATTTGTAATTTGTATACAAAGAAATCACGCAAGACGCACTTTTTGATCCCATGGTGACCATAACAGTAAACAAATAGTATAAAGCCAAATCAAATTATTATACCATCAGGATCATGTACCACTTAATAAATTTGGGTATAAATATAATTAACACGCTAAAACTTCACTTGTACAGATGAAAAACTCAATAAAACATTAATTCACAACATGATGGCCGAACCGCAAAGCGATGTCAAATTGATTTATTTTTTCTTCACACACAATGTTCTTTACTGATCGTAATTTTTAGATATTTAGATTTACCTTCCATGAAACCATTCACGGCAGCAGTCACATTCAATCATAAATTGCCCAATATTATAAGGTTGACCACACAAACAATAAGTTTCCTTCGATGACGCCATTTTGCTGGCGAATAGACAATTTACATATTTTTTTCACCACGTCGATTTAGAGATACCAAGTTAAAAAATTATCCAAAGAGTACGGATACTATAGATATTATAAAATCGAGTAAAAGCAAATTTTGCATTACTTTTTTTTTAGTTATTAGAATCCAATAATATTATAATTACTTTAATCTTTTTCTTTAATTTAGTTAACTTAATATAAGTTTAAATTTGTGCTATGACAAATTGGAATATGGTGCAGTATAATTTAACACGTGAAATACAATATTTGCTATTAAACTTGATAAGGCGAAATATACTTTAATAATTTATATAAATATGTTAAACTAGAAAATTTATTTGTGTACTCGCTTCTTTCAAGCGCTAGGAGTCGGATAATAATCTTTAATTATACATCCCCGGCCTGCTTCAGTCTTGAAACGTGTGTTATGCTATAGGAGAATTGTAGTCTTTTAATTTATTTTTTAATACTTTCACTCTATTTAACATGTGTTTTTCCTTCCTAACAATTTTCATGATTTTTATTTATCATGGTATCTCAGTATTACCTTCATATATTGTTTAATGCCGGTCAGTTACTGCGTAATAAAAGATTACGCAATTATTTTTAACGAGAGAATCTTTAGCGCTACCATGATTTGCATCTTGTAGCATCAAACACTTAATTACAAATGTAAGCAGCATTCATAATTGCTCAATTATTTTTAGTTTTCGAATTCCATTTAACTCTTTTAATTCATGGTATATTTTTAGAAGCAATCCTACAGAATCTGTAGTACCTAATCCATTTCTAAGCTTATGTATGTATTACTTGCCATTTTAAAATTAATAGTATTTACAAATATTTTTTTTTCTTATTTTCAAAGTGATTGTGTGATATTTAAATATATTTTCTTTATAATATAAGAGAGGGGCAAAGAGCAGACGCTTCAATTGATGTAAAGTGATCAGCGCCGCCCATGAGTACTCGCGTTGTCGCGAGTGTGCTACCGGCCTTTAAGTGAAAGGTAGGCTCTGTAAGTGTTCGGGAACGCTGCATAAGGAAGCTGATACAGCTGCTACAGGATGATCATTCGTGGTAAAAAGTTCCTGTAAGAACGCACTGTGCTTAAATTGTTGACACAATTAATAAAAATAAATACAAAACATTTAACTTCCTTTAGTAAAATAGAAAAAACTCTACTGTAGTATTTTTATACACTAGTATACCTTATAATCCACTAACTATACTTAACACTTCATCTTGGAAAAGTTTTTTGCCTTTTACGTAAGTTGAGTCTTGAAGCAAATAATATGTTTGGTAATGTTACTGGAAAATTATCTTTAAGATATGTAGATTCAATAATAATAAGACGAAGAACAATGTTTTTCTACGCCGTCAGACAGAGGTCTACTTTTGAAAAAAATACATAAAACTTTTTATTAACAACTCTATTTGTTCATATTCAAATCCCTTTGATTCCCCGTTAAATTTTTAAACAATTGACTAAAATGCGATCAATGGTACCTTTCCGTATAGGGTAATTTATAGTGATTTAAATCACAGTAAATTATGTATGTGTCATATTACTGATTTCACTAATACACACAACACTTATTAACAATATCTTATAATATAGATTAAAAAACATGGCGTACTGTAATGCAAGATGAATAGGTACCTACTTCGAGCTAGTATTTAAATTAGACGCTGGTTTCCGATAGACTGGCTGGCTCTAGGTCGATTTTTCTCCATTATAAACAATACATAATCATAATCATCTATGTACATTATAAATGGCGTAGTAGGGTGTTGCAACCTGTGACGGATTCGCGCAGTTGATGTTACGGCGACGGTGAAATCGACCGTTGACACTTTCTCGCGGGCAAACTTTTAAACACCATAGACAATTGAGTGGAAATTCGAAATTTGAAAAGTGCGGGATGCTAGTACATGCATTGTTATTGCAATTTTATTTTCATGTTTGTTGTTAAAATAACAAATGAAACGTTTTAAGACAGTGTTATGTATCTGTTTGAAAAATAAAAATTGTTACGAGTATAATTATATACAGAGTGAGTAGAATTTAAAGTATTATTCCTTAAATTGTAAAGCGATATATTTTATAGTCGGGATTGTTCGAAAATGGTTTTTAAGTTTCATAATGGATACTTAATATCCAGGCTAAGGCACTTGACACCAAGCAGTGGTGTAACCGAATATTAAGATGACATAACAAAGTAAATATTTAGCAGTGAAAGTCATTTGCCATAATGTAAGTATGCTTAATGGGATACTGAGGACAAACTTTCTCTTAAAATGTGTTAATAAAAAGGGCAGAAATTAGTGCAGCGTTACTTTTGAACATACGTGTTATTTTCATTAAACCGTTGGAATTAAAAATGAATTTGTACCGACCGCTTCTAATGCGCCGAATTCTGAATCGCGGTTATGTTTAATCGACTTTTTTAAATTATGTACAATTTTCCGACATCTTTGATCTTACCATTCGGGGCCTAACAGCCATACAGTCACTAGTTCGACTGGTAGATTACTTTCACCCTGCAAATGTTTATTAGGCTTTTCCAAATCGAAAAAAAGGAAAATCCTTTTTAAACTTATTAAAAATGCCACCTTCTTCTATACCTATAGAGAAGTTATAGATAAAAATAACTAAGCAAATGTATGGATGGTTGTTCTTCAAGCGAAAATGAATAAATTAATTATGATGAAACTTTACAATTCTTTACATCAGAATAGTCCATAATTATTGTATACATTAAATAATATCCCGTCGGATCTATTTCTACTATTATGTTATAGTGAATCAATCTTAGAAGATAGACATATACTATCACGGACTTTTTTAGAGAATATTTAAAGAGAAATAATTCTTTCATACATATTTTTGGTATATTGAACCGTTTACCGAATTTTTCAATTCGAACCAGTAGTTCCTGAGATTAGCGCGTTCAAACAAACAAACAAACAAACAAACAAACAAACAAACACTTCAGCTTTATATATTAAGTATAGATTGTACCTATAGGAAAGATGTCGAAATGAAATCCGCGATATTAGCTAGTTTATGGGGTCACAGGTTCAATTCTCGTACTGCACGCAACTAAAGGCATTTGCATGACTAACTATGGAAAAAAATTTATAATTTTATAATCTTATAAATCTTGCTATTTAAAAATTTATTTAAGTAAATTGTTATTTTGTTTTACGGACGTGTGTTATTTTTTTTTAAATATTGTTAACTACTTATTTTACTTCACTTATTTTTATTATTCTAATCTTAAAGCATTTCAATTTGTCCTATTCCACACTCTAAGCTATCTGATGACTAAGCCTCATTCAATTCGGTTAAGTGGTTTAGTAGTAACAAACATAATTTCTATATATACGTTGTATAAACTTAATTGTACACGGATCCTATCAGTCTATATTAATACATTCTTTCTTCGCTCCTTTTAGTCGCAGCGTGATGTTATGTGGCCTAAAGCCTTCCTCGATAAATTGTCTATTCAGACAAAAAATAAAATTTTTCAATTCGAACCAGTAGTTCCTGAGATAAGCGCGTTCATACAAACAAACAAACTCTTTAGCTTTATATATTAGTATAGATTTAATACAAATCCAATCACTTTTACATGAAAGAGTATAACCAATCAACGCTCGCGCACCCGACGATCACGCGCCGTTATATTTGACTTCTGTGCAGCTTTCGTTCATCGCTAAAGATTCGTGACGCGTACTATAACAGTAAGAAACATCGTAAATGAATGGACATTTCATTTGTCTCATCCTCATCCCGCCACCGGGCCACACGAGAATCATCATCGTGCCTTTCTATAATCCTATTCCTAATCGTATTTATCGTTCTGAGTTTCCATAAAACAGTGCAACGAAAAACAAGTCGGTAAAAGTCATTCCAAAGGCTACAACAATTATTTCTATCTTCTTAGTCGGACACTCTTGTCAGAGTGGTCGTGGTTGCACTGACGTGGTACATGGATAGGTGGTATTTGGGTCGTGAGCTTTGAGGAGGGTAGTTTTCCCGATGATTTGCTTCCATCTCGTTCGGTTGGAGGCATACCGAGTGCACTGCACTAATGTTGACTCATTATTTCTATAAATACATTTGATTATCTTTTATTGTAAGCTGGTACATATTAATTTTTTGTTGCAGCCAATTCACAACAATAGGGTACGTGCAACAAAATTTCTGCTTCCTATTTCTTTCATTCAATACTATAGAAACTAGATAGTTAATAGCTACATTTATGTTTACAGGAAATAGTCTTATATAGTCTTTACGGTATAAAAAATAATAATTCAACTTTAATGTATAATTTTCAAATGACTTCAATAAAAGGAGGGGGTTCTCAATTCGACCCATAAGTTTTTTTCTATGTTAGATTCACGAGAACTCCGCCAATTATGAACCGATTTGAACAAATCTTTTTTCGGCGTAAAGGTTGTCCCATTTAAAATTAATAATAAAAATCAACCCTCCATCTCCGCCGCTTATAAAGCAATTTGAACGATTATTTTTTTGTTGAATAGGTATTATCAATAGGGTTTCATGCGAATTTGAAGAAAATCTCACAAAAAAAATTGGGGATGAACGTCTTTATACGCAATATCTCCGCCGATTATGAACCAATTTGAACGAAGTCAGTTTTTTTTATAAGTTAATTATCATTTATATTACTTACTAGCCGGCCGTACCTATCCTACCCAAAACTTTGATTCCCTGCAACTTCCATTTTTTTTATTAAAAACCATCCTTTTTCATCCACGAATACTTATTCTAAAAAATAATGTATTCGGTAAATGTAAATCGGTTCGGCAGTTATCGAGTAATGCACTTACCAACACATTCCATCCATTTTTCTATAATCAACAGCTCACAGAATCAACAGAATCTGTTAAACAGTATAAAGAATTGCGTACATAATTGACGAATTATAATTTAATTTGTAGTAATGTTAACTTTGAATCCTCTATTCTGAATGCAATCATCGTCGTTATCGTAAAGTTTTGATGCCCCTTAGCGAGTTAGCTTAAGCTACTCTAACAAAGAATCGAATAGAATTTCAGTTTATCGTATTGTTGTCGAAACGTAAACAAAGTTTTTATTCTTAATCGAAGTCACTAAAAAACTGTATCGAAACTAATGAAGTTTATTAGAAAGTCTCATAACAGTCTTTGTTGTATTTTCTGAAGACTGTTGTTCTTGTTGTTTTTACTTTGCTTTCCACGAACTCCTTTGGCTCTTAATGTTAGGACTTTGTTAATTTTTGTCTTTTTCCTGGAGACGGAATGGCTTAAAACGCTCATAGTCCGGTCAATTTAGACATAAAAATAATAATGAATTAAAGAAAAATTCCGAAAGAGCCAAATCTTCGTAGAGACCTTAGGTTTACCACAAGGAATAAAGTGTCAAAAGTCCCCATCAGTCCCATGTGAGCTTAGGGACTTATTCGGAGCCCAGGGTCAAAACTTAAGTTTTTTTTGGATTTTTCTCGAAAATGGTAAGTTTTATCGAAAAAGTAGGTACCATAAAGCAAAGTTGTAGATCTCAAAATTTTCTAGAAAAATTGTCCTTATGAATTTTTAATTTTTTGGACGATAATAGATACCAACTTAATATTTGTTAACATAAATATTAACATGTGTGAATACAATAATTGTATTTCCATGTTCTTCCTTCACTCAAATCTTTGCACACTGTGTTAGTTCGAAAATGGCGGTCTCTTTGACAAAACCTGTGTTCTTAATGAAGTCGGCTAAAAAATGAAGACAGAACACTACAATCTAAAGCATTTTTGCTCCTCTATAATCGCAATAAAATTTTCAATGAATAAGATGTATAAATTTAATAATCTTTAAATGTTTTAACCTGGAGAATCTCCTAACTCAGATATGATACCATCTCCGTTACTTTATGCAATTTAATTAATTTCTAGTTTCAAAAGAATAAACTAATTGAATTTCAAATTTAGTTGAAATAATAATTAATAAATAAAAAACACTAGTCAAATTTAGATATCTAAAATCAATGTAAAACCTACACAAATCAAAAACTCTATTAACTATGAAATAATTTTTCGCATCACCTACTGTAGAATAATAAATGTTTTTTCTTCCTCAAGTATAGTTAATTAAAGTATTATTTAAACAACTGTTTTGTATTAATATGTATATTACTAATATTTGTTTATATATGGATAGGTGTAACTCTTGTCTCTTACGTAAGAACTACATAAAGTATTTGGCTGATATTTGACACGTTAAGAATAAATAAGCTGAACTAATAAGTTGTATTTACTATCCTGTGTCCCCTAGGTGGGGCAGAGGGCGTCCACAATGCGCCGCCATCCCGTTCTGTCTATGACGTCCCGTTTGATTTCGCTCTAGGTCTTGCCGATTACCTTCGCTTCGTCAATGATAGTCCGCCGCCAAGTCTGCTTAGGACGTCCACGTGTACGTTTTCCTTGGGGATTCCAGTCTAGGGCTTGCCTTGGGATATGTCCTGGATCCCTTCGGAAAGTGTGTCCTATCCAGCTCCACTTGCGGCGTTTGATCTGCTTGAACTAATAAGTTACTGCTAATAAATTACTAATAATAAAGTTAGAACTAAGTTACTATTCATTAATATGTGGAGAAAGGGGGATGTAACCCTCCTCTGAACCAACACTAGATATTAACTCTTAAGGCACCAATGTTTCGATATCCAGAAATTATAAAATATAGTATTGTGCAAATATCGTAATCGCGATTCAAAACATGCTGCATTAGTAGCACTCCCTTCAAGTAGGTATTAAAATTAGTATGTATATTACATCTTTATAAATCATAAGAGTCACAATCAACCTCACTTTCTTACGTTTAATTCTCTTCTTCTTACAATTTCCTCTTATATTATCGCCTGCAATAAGCAAACTTCCATTGCGAGTCATATACTAAAATTCTATATAATAATTGTAAGAATAATAAAAACATTCATAGTACATGAGCAATACATTTTTAATTTTTATGTTTGTCGTAAAGCTCCATAAAACAAATGATAGGTAATATCGACCTCTTACCCCGGAATCGTATTGGGCTCTAACTTGTAAGCTATAAAATATTTTATTATTACTTAAAGCTATTTGAAGCAAGGACTCTCATACTCAGTATTATTATTCGTATAATATTATATTTTATTCGCTACGAAATAGTACAAGTTACACTTATTGTTCAAAATATCGTTTTAAAATTGTTGAAATTGACTGCAGCGTAAAAAGAAGGATAGTAGTAATATGAATATTGGTATGTATTTAAACATTCTTCCTGAAATTTTCTTTGTGTAATGATTTCATATACAGAATGAATATATTTTCTAAACCGTCGTTTCTATGAATTTTTCGATAGTTTTCTTAAGCCTCAAAATAATAAAGGGATTCTTAATGTGACTGTATTTATTTATAAACCTGGGATTTTGATGATGACTGTGGCTGATGATGAGATATAATTTGATCCAGTTCAGCCAATGGTTTTCTTAGAAAAAACGTAGAAAACTATACAACGCATAAATCTAACACTTAGTTTTCCAGTTAAGTCCAAAGTTTGGATATTTTTATAAATTTGTTTGATATCGGCCAAATACTCATACGCAAATTAAATTTAAGCACGCCTTAAGTCACGTAATTTTGACAAAATTGTATGGCGAACGGTCAAATCAGACCGGTTTAAGTTATACTTAAATTTAAGTTGCGTTACAGTATTCCGAGAAGAGTCTTGCGATAATAAGTAGTCCAATCAATATTACTAACGACTAATCTAAAGTAATAACTTATTACTTTAGATTAGTGATATAAAGTTTATAAATTTGGAATGTTGGAAGGATTCTAAGGGAAATCTCTGATTCTTGTAAGGAGAGACACATTATTTATCAAATAAATATGTGTATATATACCTATAATATTAACTTAATTATACGGGATATTATATACATGCCTTTAAAATAAACAACACACAATTTTCACCAACACTTTCAAGTCAAAGTCAAGGTTAAGTTATGTGACTTAAGCTGATAGTTTATTCGAAGCTGCTTAGTCTAACTTACGCACTCTGTTGTATAAGTCAAAAATTATACATAATAAAGTGCGGTGTAAATAAGTTAAGTGAAGTTTTTATTCAGGTAAATATTGTGACGGTTTTTAAATTTAATATTATATTATTTTTTTAATTATACAGATAACGTATCGGCTTTTCTTTTTACTGAATAATTTATTTCTTTGCAACCAATATAAAACTTATCACCATTGGATAGTATTAAACAAAGTCGCTTTCTGCCTGTCCCTATATATGCTTAAAACCTTAAAACTACGCGACCAATTCTTATAAAGTTTTTTTGAGTTAGAGAGATTCCAGAGGAAGGATTCTGTGTATAATAAAATAGAAATAGGGACGAAGTCGCAGGTATTAGCTTAATATAAGTTATTAGGTAACTATGTTTAATTGAGAGTCATATAATTTATATAATTGCGTAGGTATAATTATTATTTATTTCTTAACTGGATTACCATTAATAAATAATAAAAATTCTTATAATATTGGAGAACGATACCGTTAGATTAATGAAGCTTTTTTTTATTTAATTATAATATAGTTATATAGTTCCAAGTTTTTGTCCCGATCGGACATGTCAATAATGGAGCTATCAATAGTTATTTAAGTCGAGTCACTAAAGCTTTCGTTACAACTCTAAACATAATTATTCATTCGGTATTTTAGTAGTTCACTTGGCAACAAAATTGCATGAACACATTCAATATAACATGAAAATATTTCAGTACTTGTATTGATGGTTCCTGTGATTTGAGAAGTAGTAGTTGTTGTGAAGTCATTACTAAGTAATTTTGTTTAACTTACGGTTTTACCTCCAAATTAGTGAACCCATAGTGATGAAATTTGGTACACATATAGCTACACACTAACTTGAAAGATGATATAGATATTATCGCGATAAATATAACTTGATTAGTTAAAACACACAATGAGTAGGACCGGAAAGAATATATAAAAAATAAGACTACATCACTGACGTCAATACTTAAAAAAATTGTGAAAATCTAGTGAAAAATATTTAAAATCAAATATCAGGATTTACACAAATGAAACTATGAAACAAATTAAGTATATATATGATAGATATTATATTTTATTAACATCAGTGATATTAGTCAGTATATCACATAGATATGTTATACACCTACAGATCAACCGAAAAAAGTTCCGCACAGTAGCGGCAGCACACATACATACTAGTCAAAACGATAGAAAGAGATAAATGATACCTAAAACTAATAAGAAAAAAGAGATATGTAGTCAGTTGCGCGTGATCGCACCGGCAACCAATCACCTAATAGCAAGACGTCCTAATTAGGATGTTTTTGCGTCTTTAAAATTTTGCGCTTATAAAATATCTATTTTAATATAATATCATTGATTAACATCGACAGAACGAATCATAAATAAATAGCCCAAGCTGGTTATTGTTTGCTTAGCGAGGTTGAAATAATTAAAACGATTTATGGATGCCACACTCGTTAACGTCAGATATATTTTAAATTCTATAAATACTGAATAATCTTTTAAGTATTTTATGTGATAATAGGCAACTGAGCAGGGTTGCCTGATTGTAAACGACTATCTATCTCCGTCTATGAAGACGCAAAGCTAAGTAAATCACTTATGTGTTGCCAGCCTAAATACCTAAGGTTTTCCCTGAGGAAAGGATTTTTGGGACCGTAGGGAATAAATATGCACAATGACAAGAGGGCACAATGGAGGGAGGAGGGGAAAAATGGGGCTCCGATGCTCTCACTTTTCAACCGTAACTTTAATAAACAAACTTAAATACATTTTCACTTTACTTGCATTCTTAATGTTTTTTTTTTTAATCTATAAGTTAATATTATAGAACTGAAGAGTTTGTTTGTTTGAACGCGCTAATCCCAGGAACTCCTGGTTCAAATTGAAAAAATATTTTTTTATGGAAAAGACCATTTATCGGGGAAGGCTTTAGGCTACATAACATCACGTTGCGACTAATAGGAGCGCAGAAATAATGGAAAAAGAAAGCGACGGAGACGAAGTCGCGAGCAGCGGCTAGTATTATATAAAATAAAGATACAGTACCTAAGGAATTCATATGATTAAAATACTTTTTTAAATACCTTCTGCTGCCGTGGAGCGCTATTAAGTTTTAGACCAATTCTACATCATACAATAATGTCCATAAAGTGCTAAAAGTCATTGTATTAACAAGTAATTTTCAAAAGTTTAGGATCATCTCGAAGGTTCGACTTGAACAGTAATCCATTTTTTCCATATTTTAATTTCAATATTTTAGAGGCGAATCAGATCAAAATCCATATATAGCCATCCTGGAATTATAAATGTAACTCATACTATTTATACGGTCGTCTACTATTAAAGTATTTTAACATATTAACACCCAAAGGTTTCTTCGATTGTCATCCAAAATTCTTAATCTTCGAAAATCTCACCAGACGTTTTCTTATCTTGTAACTTAACAAAAAATTCCATTAACTTACTACGCAGAACTTAAAAAAAATACGAATATTAGTAAATGTAATCGGATCTTGTACACAAAGCACAGCCAACGAAGTGGAGCGATCAGGAAAAGGCGTTTTACTCAAAAAACTAAGTAACTCACTTAAAGTAACTTACTTCCAAGTGCAACGTAAAAAAAATGAGAAGGAAGGAATAACCAACCAATTTGAATGAATGGTCAAGGACATTATGAATTAATAGCCGATCGAAAATTTTCAATTAACTTATAAAACGCGGAAACACTAACAATAAAACACAATTACTAATGTAATGCCTATTTTAGACTAATATGAGTTTTTTTGACGTAAACTGTTTAATTTGAGTCGATGATTGGCCGTTTTAGAAAATCCTTGTTGACTAAGTATGTACTCTATATTAAATAGCCATAGTTTTAAACGTTAGAAGCGATTTAGTTACCAAATAAACTTATAAACTTATATACAATAAGAATACATTAAATTAACTGGCTCGTAGCGGAATCGTACTCCTATAAAATTTTGGCGTCAAATAATTACATTTTAAAAGATATGGCGTTTGCTCGGTGAGTGGGAGCTCGATAGGCCCATTATTAAATGGCTGGTATTGGATTTGAGCCAATTGACCTCAAATTCTATAAAAAAACAAACATACCATATTCCATACAAATTTGTAGGGATCGTCGTTTACCTAAAAATAACAGAAATCCAACCTATTATTGCTGGTAGGCATTAAGATATGTCTTCCGAGTATAAACATATATGCATTACATTTAATAAATACCATAACATTTGAAATTGTGTTACTGTAATATTATGTATGTAGCTCAGTTGTATGAAGATATATTATGTAGGACCTTTTTATCATGGTGGGTAAACGAGCAGGCGAGCCACCTCATAGAAAGTGGTCATCGTCATCCATCAATAGGTACTCGCCGAGTTTGACAGCTCTGGAGTGGGTTGCCGACCTTAAGAAACTTCTTGAAGCACCCAATAGGGCTTTGCCTACTAGACTGTATCATACTATGACAGTTTCATACTTTGACAACCTATCATGTTGTAGTGGGTAGAGTCTCTTAGTATGCATCAGAAATATCGCATGAGAGAGCTGATTCCACAAGTTCTTAGATAAATTGTAGATGTAACAGATATAGCCAAAAATAACTCCTTAGCGCCACTATTTCACAAAAGAAACAAAATACAACTATTTTGATAAAAAGTGTATACTTAAAATGTTTGCGGAATAATAGAATTTTTCCTATTAAGCACGTGGTGTGTTTTTTAGTTTGTTTATTGAGTTGTGCGTCACCAATCACCGGCAAAGTCAAGGTTTTTATAGATCATTTATTTCGAAACCTTTTTTAAAAGATCTTGCTATCTACATGGAAGTAAGTTTAAATATTTTCTAATCAAGCTTCCTTCTTCCTGTTTCTTACCTATGAATTTTTAACTAGGTCACTGGGTAATTAAAAGCAATTTGATGACGATTTTTTTTTATTTAAAACAAAGAGCTTATCTTGGGTTGGGATCACTATTTCAATTTAGTTGAGATTTGAAAATGGAACCCGTGCGAAAACCGTATACCTAAATATTAAATTTTTATATGAAAACATGCGCCATGAAGTCAAATTTATTGTTAAATTACTGCGGTTTTCCGCGTAGTTCCCGTTCCCGGGCAATACTGGGATAGAAAGTATCCTATGTTTTAATCCAAGCTATCATGATCATCTATCTACATACCAAATTTTAGCTGAATCGGTTCAGCCATTTTGCCGTGAAAACAAGACAAACATACAAATAGACACACTTTTCCATTTATAATATTAGTAGGATAGTAAAAAAAATATGTATAGTAAAAAAAACCAAAACATACGATCTTCGCTACTTTCGCTACAATAAATCATCATTCATGGTCAATTGCGTAACGCTGGCAACCCCATTATCTAATAAATGTCGTAAATAATGTAAAACGCCACTTGATTACAAAACAATGCCTTTGTTCCCGTCGCTGGACTGCGCCTGCGCACGCATAACTCTTAGGCCTTGTACGGAGTTGGTGTTTCAATAGCTATATACTATAACTAGCTGTTGCTCACGGCTTCGTCCCCGTTGATTTGTTTTTCATTATTTCTTCGCTCCTATTAGTCGCAGCGTGATATTATGTAGCCTAAAGTCTTCCTCGATAAATTTTCTAATCAATAAAAAAGAATCTTTCAATTCGAACCAGTAGATCCTGAGATTAGCGCGTTCAAACAAACAAACAAACTCTATATAGACTAGCGACCCGACCCGGCTCCACTCGCATATACCATGCATATATTATACATGTCGAAGGGGGAGGGGGGTGGGCCGGCCGGGCGCCAACTCGCTACATCAGGCATGGCGACTATCAAAATCAAAGCGTAGTTATGCACTTCAACAATGCACTTCCAGTACCAAACGATAACAGTAAAAGCAATTCAGAATCAATACGATTCAGTTGGCAACGCAGCGAGCCCATCCACCCGTCCCGTCGGCGCCCGCGCTTCCTTTAAACCTTTCTCTTGAATCACCCTATAAAAAAAACGCATGAGAATCGGTTGTGTAGTTTCAAAGATTTAAGCATACATAGTGATATAGGGATAGAGAAAGCGACGTACAGCTTCATTACATAGTATAATACTTTTACTACTAAAAGACTGATAGTAAAAAACTTAAAACAAAAATCGAAACGAACCTCTCCGAGTTTGACCCGAGAAAAGCATTCGAAGTATTTTCTAATAAAATCTAACAATTTTTTTAACTAACCTTGTTAATTCTAATTATTTATATCGGAGTCCTAGGCCTGTTTTTCAGTAATTAAGCAATTAATTTGTTAACTATAAAACAATGGGAGGAAAAGATATTTCTATTAAAAAATAATGTTTTGTTAATTAATTAGTTTGTCCCGATTACATAAAAGATTATAGTTATAATACTTACTAGCTGGTCCGATTTTATTCCTGTAGTGCCAATCCTACCTGTATCCTTATATCACCGTATATATAAATAATAATATAATATAAATAACAAATATTTCAAAGTCAAAGTCAAAGCCAAAAGCGCCACAGCGCCATCTAGTCCCAAGCTAAGCAGGACTTGTGTTATGGCAACTAGATAACGGAATAAATTACATAATATACATACTTTTCTTTTGTAAATACATACATACAATACATAGCATCGCATAGAAGGCATAGGGCAATCAACCCTCAATTGATATTTTTCTGTGTGTAATATAATTTCTGTATATATTTTGTATGTGTAAAATTAAATTAAATAAATAAATAAAATAAATAAAAAAATAAATAAATAGCAACACCCAGACCCCAGAAAAATAGAAATGTAAATTATAATTTATACATTTTTCCGGTGTGGGGATCGAACCCACATATATTATAGATTTTTGTTTATATTAAAGATTTTGCGTCGTAACACGAAATTGCCTAAATATGAATAGTGTTAATTAACAATACGTTATTTCCTTTTCAGACCCGAGAACCTACATGTAATCGAAAAAGATGAAGCCATTCATAAAGCAGGTAATTATTATTCTTATTTTTGTCTGACTAAAAAAAATCGCAAAAAACAAAGATATTTTTGCAACAGTCAGTCACTAACTCTATAAAAAATAGTACATCTGTATCATATAAAACAAAAACGGGTTTGTTACAACATTTATAACTCAAGATTGGCTAGACCAATTTTTATGGTTTTTGGTTCGTTTTATTTGCCCGCCCCGAATAGCAGAATACATCTTAAAAATAATGAAACCTTATAATTTGTAAGTGGGTGGATCAAAGTTTATATGAAAGTCCACGCAGACAGAGTCGCGGGCTACAGCTAGTATATAGATAAAAATACCTAAATAATTACAATAAAACACAGAAAAAAGGAATTAAAAATTAACAATATCAATAAAATATGATTGAATACTGGTGTATTCACGATATGTGGTCATAAATAAATAAATAAAATTATTCACAATAACCTGTGATTAGAATCGTAAAGAAGATTTTTGACGTTGGCTTTGAATAACTATTACATGAACTGACCTACTTTATTCTAAAGCTTTTGTCAGCACAGCTTTTAAATAAAAGATCACTTCAGACTGATGTAACGACGTACTCGTATTGAGAAATGTTATACTGTTGAACGTATGACTTAACTGATCTTTACCAATAGCCTTAAATTAGGGCAGGCAAATTAGAAGGGATGGTTATATTATATTTTATAGATTAATTAATTATTTAAAAACCTAACACCAAAATAATTCTTGACAGCTAAAAAATGCGGCAAGTTCTTATGATATTTTTACGAGACAATCTAATATAGGTATTATTGTAGAGTATTTGGATGTACATTAAATGAGGGTAGATGTAAATCTTCCATCACACGGTGTGTGGCATTTGGTTGTCGGCCATTAAAGCGGTAGGTACAAGTAATCTGCGTGTTTCCTTATAATCTTGAGTAATACATATGCAACTTCTCGACCTCAAATTATTTGGGTCTAACTTACGGCCAGTCTGTTGTTACATTCAATATTCTTTTAGAATTATTTACAGTTGTTGAAGCTATCATACCTACACATTAACATATTATCCCAAACATTTTTGTTTAAAAGCATTACAAGTTGTAAGCTGCAGAAAAAAAAAATTTATGACATTATTAATATTAAATTTTCAGGCCTTTGTGGTCTCCGGAGCGGCCCTCAACATCATGGGGCATGGCTGCGCCCACGGTTATCCAGCTGTACTGTTCGCTCAGCTCATTAGAGATGGCGGTCCTGTCACCCTCACCGATCACGACACATCGTGGATAGGTAAGTTAATCTTCTAGAAACCAGAATAGAATAGAATAGAAGATTTTTATTGCACAAATTGTGGTTACAGTAATGTCTTATTATAAATTTGGAAGCTTTTCACAATTTACCTATTATTACCTATTTATTTAGACAATTGCATAATTGTCTATGTAAAGCATGCAATAGGACACTGAGTGTTTAAAAAATTTTTAACTTTTATAAGCTACAGTAGTCCAAGAAAATAAAGCTTCAAATCGGAAATCTAGATAAAACCCTGAATCTCCGATAAAATGTTCTTCGAGAGATCCGCAATCGACTAACTAATTGTGGAATACTGAAACGTTATTTAAATTTTAGTAAAACTCAAAAAGGTTCGGTTTGAAAGGTCGCCATACAAATCTGTCAAAATGATTAGACTTGAGGGGTGCTTAAATTTGATTTGCATATGAGTATTTGGCCGTTAGTCACCTGTTTGATCAGTATATTTATACGTCAGATACATTTGACTTAATGTATTTAAATCTAGTTGTGCTTCACAGAATTACTCCCTTCTCTCGATATTTTTATCACCTAGATATTAACACATATATCTAACATTATAATCGATTGCTGGTTTTACAGTTTTAATTGTTTAAATAAACTCGACTGTGTTTTAACTTTCAAAGTGAATGTGTGCTATGACTACAACATTTTATGGATGAACTTAATTCTATTAATTTCAAAACATTTACTTTCAGCGTCATCCGTTGGCCTGATGGGCATCGTTGGCAACTTCATTTCACCAGTGTTCATGTGGAAGCTGGGTCGACAGAAGTCGCATTTCATCTCCACAATACCAGCTCTACTCGGCTGGATCATATTCGTTCTAGGCAATTCCGTCCCAATGTTCCTCTTAGCTAGGTTACTTCATGGTTTAGCTTTAGGTCTTCGTACACCGTTAGCAGCAATCCTAGTTGCAGAATACACTGAGCCTAAATACAGAGGCGCTTTTCTAGGAACCTTCGCCATATCTCTAGGCTTGGGTATCCTACTTTCGCACATCTGGGGAGCGTATCTATCCTGGAAAATGACGGCAATAGTCTGCTCCATGTTTCCAATTATTTCCATGGCTATAATCATGCTGTCACCAGAATCTCCGTACTGGCTGGTTTCGAAATCACGGTTCGGTGATGCCAAAAAAGCGTTTAAGTGGGTACGAGGTGATGGTGAAGAACAGCAAGAGGAGTTGAGAAAGATGATCGAAGCTCAGGAGAGAGAGACTCAAGAAGACGCGAGAAAAGAAAAGAAAAGAATATACAAGTTCACTTGGCTGGCAGTGATGAGATATTTGATGAATTCTTTGAAGGAGGTGCTGAGAATTTTCAAGAAGAAAGAGTTTTACAAGCCGTCCATTGTGGCTATTTGTATGCTTGTAGTTTTTGAATTCGGTGGGGCTCATATGGTGCCTGCGTATGGAAATGTGATCCTCCAAGCTGTTTTGAACAAAGAGAGTCTTACAGACGTCACTTGGCAATTCACTGTCATAGATTTTCTAAGAACTATTTGCGCTTTCTTAGCAATCTTCTTGCTTAAGAATTTCAAGCGTCGAACGATTTTATTTATTAGTGGTACTATGACAGTATTATCATTAAGTTCTGTATCTGTTTTTATGTATTTAAGAGACGCTGGTATTTTAAACCAAGCCTGGTTGTTGGATAGTCTGCCTATGGTTTTGATGATAACGTATACCTTATCGTTTTGTTTAGGAGCTGTGCCTTTAAATTGGGTTATTTGTGGGGAAGTATTTCCTTTAGCCTATCGGAGTTTGGGCTCTACATTATCGACATCGTTTTTGACGCCGTCCTTCGTTATTTCTATGAAGACAGCTCCTCATCTGTATTCAACAATAGGAGTCCAAGGTGCTTTTCTGGTATATTCTGGTCTTTTAACCATATGTTTGGTGATAATGTACGTACTATTGCCGGAGACGAAAGATAGGACTCTCATAGATATAGAGAATAGTTTTAAAGGCGTTAGTAATAGGGATAAGGAGGTGCAACTCAGTTTAATTGTTAAGAAAGATACTAGTGCTGTGTGAAACTCTATTTTAAAGTTCTAGTGACATTTTCCTGATTAATACGAAAATCTGTTTGAATGTGACTTGCTGTGCTTTATACGTTTTATATGATCATTGAAAAGAAAATGATAGAAAAAAAGCGTATACTGTATATAGTACATATGTTATGCTATTGAGTTTTCAATATTTAAGTTCTAAGCAATGTACAATGAAATGCATGAAAGCAAGTAATGATGATGACGCAAAGCGCAAATTTTATTTAAGACATTATTGCTTTATTTTTTTAAGAAGGCGCTGCTAACTAACGTTGAATTTACAGAAAAACACCTAAAATAGTTAAATATTTTAATATAAATTACGTTCATAATAAGTAATACTTCATTTTTATTGAAAATAAACATACATCTTTATCTTTATTCAATAGGATTACATTTTTTATTGTAAGAGATTAATTAGATTTATAGTACCTATAATGAACACTAGAAGTAAATATTTGTTTGAGTAAGTTATACTTCTGTGTTGAAAAATTCGATGTAAATGTTAGACATTAGTGTGAGTGGTGTTCTATCTCTTTCTCTCTCACACACTTCTAAGCGAACAAGAAATAAAGATCGTAAATACTATCTTAAATTACATTTTTCATGGTAACAGTTTTTTGGACTTTGTAATAATTCTGAAAATATTGTATATGCATCTTCAAATATTGTATGCATATCATTTTTGGATTTGGTTTATTTTTTCTGTACCATTAAGTCATAATCGCACATTTTTTTTTATAAGTTTGAATGTTTTGTGTAATAAATATTGTTTGTAAAATAAATGTTAAAAATAAAATTGTATGTCGCAGTTTATTTGTGATATTCCGTGTATATTATGTGTTAATTTATATTAAATGTTTTAATGGATACGTTTTTTACAGTTAAATGCTTTTAAGTCAGCGAAAAAATGTAAAAAATATATTAAAATGCGTTTGAACTATGAACTTAGACTAATAGAATAACTATTAATCTAAGACTCTGTATTACTAGTTATAGTAAACAATAAACATTTGTAAAGAATTATTTTGTTATAAGATTATTTTATATACATACTAGCTGTTACCCGCGACTCCGTCCGCGTGGATTTTCATATAAACTTTGACTTCTTATAAACCTTTTTTCCAGTTAAAAAGTAACCTTTCAGACAATCTGTGTAGCAAATTTCATTACAACCGGTCTAGTAGTTTTGGCGTGAAAGCGTAACAGACAGGTAGACAATAGTAGGAATTTACATTAATGCAGCTTAAAATAAGGCGCCTGGTATTTTAAAAAGTCATTCCTTAGCTGGGCGCTTTTGTTAATTTAATTATATTATCTACTTATTTAAGCGACGTTTATTAAGGTAGAAATAAACCATTTAAATACATATTCTGTTCTTCATCATCTCATTTAAAGTCTCTTACCTCCACAAAAGTATTGTTATAATACTTAGTACTATTTAAAACGTTAATTATTAAAAACGAATTTTTTTAAGAAAAAACAAACTAATAAACACGCAACGGAACTTTAATCAAGTTTTTTGTCTTTTTTCATGTTACATGAAAGAAATAAAATATAAAAGAATAAACAAAAATAACATTTATGGTGCAAAATAAATTGCTTAGAAATTGTCCATATAATACTGTTTCGATGAATTTATAATCGTATTACTTCGTATCTCTCTCGTATCTCCACTTAAAAACAAGTACTTAAGTATACCTTATCTTAAATTAATGGAACTGAAATACTGCGCATTTACCCGCGTAGTTCCCGTTCCAGGGGCATTACCTGGATATAAAGTATCCTATTTGTTCATCTAGGGTATCACCTACCTACACACCCAATTGCAACTAAATTGACCCAGCTGTTATTGTGTGAAAGAATAACACACATATTCTCACAAACTTTTATATTTATAATATTAGTAGAATCCATATTTATTGTGTTTTTTGAGATAATAT
>JADANM010005856.1:6076939-6119133 GCA_026213755.1 Eurema hecabe | reverse complement strand
ATTTTTTAGAAGTAGTTCACAATGTTAAAAGTGATTTGGCTAATTAATTTAAAAATTATGCAGTTTCTGACGCAGAGCAATTAAAAATCAAGCCTTATTTCATAGACAAATGGGTTTGTCTTTTGCAACTTCATTAAGTAATTTTTCTTTGCAATATTTTTGAATGTTAATCGTTTTATGAGCGGTAATATGTTAAACACAGAGTTTCGGCCATAAGAATGTTACAATTTGAGCAGAAGAAACTTCAAAAATACTACAGGCGGGATGATGACCACGACTATTCTAGTCTCCTGTCAAGAGTGACTTCCCAAAGGAAAAATCTTCTTTAAATCTAATTACATATAATTAGATTTTATTAATAAATTAAAATTTCAATTCATTAAAACGTTTCTAATGATTCTATTTTTAAATGCTGATATAATAATTGTGATTAAACGAGGAAAGAGGCTTTACAATTTCGAATTGACAATTCTTGTCTAAAGAATTCTATGGATAGGTAATATTAAGTTTGATCGAATATTATTTCTAACGATCATACGCCGTGTGCGTAATCTTATCGTTTTGATTACATAAATTAACTTGAAATCAATTGTTTCTTATCATTGTTATGATAAAGTATTTATTCTATAACAAAAGGTGCCACGTTCTGGACTGATTGTAGCTAATCTTGATAGTAAAAGTGTATTGGCAAATGCCAGGACTTGAAGACACTATTTTGTATGCCAATCTTAAAAATGTCCCTATCTTGGGATTTGGACTCCGTCCGCGTGAACTTTCATATAAATGTGACACCCTTCCCTTCTTTTAACCCTTTTTTCCAGTTAAAAAGTAGCCTATGGTTTATCTCAGACTCTAGACCATCTTTGTACCAAATTTCATTACAATCGGTTCAGCGGTTTGGCCGTGAAAGCGTAAAATTATAAAAAAAACCTGCGCAACCTTTTGGTGGATGATTAAAAAAAAAGTAGCCTACGTCCTTCCCCAGACTTTACACTATCTTTGTACTAAATTTCGTTTTAATCGGTTCAGTAGTTTCAAGACAGACAGACAGAGTTACTTTCGCATTTATAATATTAGTATGGATTAAATTGATTGGAACTGGTATAATTATATAAAAAAGATATTCAATTATAGATAAATAAGAAGCTATATATATATACCTTGTATTATTCACGGCAATTGTATTTAATACTGAAGCTACCTTTTTTCCCGATTTTCTTGCGCACAGCCTTTTATACATAGGCTAATAATACAACGATTATAATGAGTTACGTTCCTTTAATAACAGCACTAATTTGCAAAACATTGTAATACTTAATTACTTCCAATAAGACCTCGAAGAAAAAATATATTTGACATCACCGAATTTAATAAAGAATTCTATTAAAAACTGACGCACGCATTAATCAGTTAAATGATATATTTATTAATAAATTATGCATCGGGTAACTACTAATTAATAATCGTTAAAGTAAATGTCAATTCGTTAACTTGATATATTAAATTATTTCTTTACTTTACACTACTAAATAGATTTCGTTAATTATAGATATGGTAAATCAGACCCTAAACTACACGGGAACGAAAACGGCTCCTAATATACTATACTAATATTATAAAGAAGTAAAGTTTAAAGGGTAATCTCGGGATCTACTGAACCGATTTTAAAAATTCTTTCACCAATAGAAAGCCACATTATTGCTGAGTGTCACAGGCTATATAAAAAAGGATAATTAACATTATGCCTAACGAAGTGGGCACGGGTCAGCTAGTATGTAGTATAGAAAATTTGTTATTTTGTCAACTTGTTAGTAACTCTTTAACTATAGTAGATTTATTTTTTATTATTTTGAATAAGGTTTATACGGGTAAAACCGCTAAGCACAGCTAGCTTATTTCCTAGACATAAGTATAAAATTTAAACTCCTTTCATACATCTGGCAACGATTTTGAAATCAAATTAAATGTATTCTTGGAACTCGCTAAATAATTTGACCTAAAAGTTAAGGCTTTTAGGCTACAGACGTGCGTTTTATTCCTTGAAATATATCTTAAAATAGCCAAGTTATTTCGATATTCAAATTCGTTTCAGACCAACAAATAAGGTTTTTCTCATGTAATAAACTCATGTTCTATTGTATCTTCATCTTAATATAGTAAAATACCTTAATGCAATTTAATCTGTCACAATTTAACTTTAATTATATAACATCATAACTATTTAAATACAATATAAAATTAACTAAAGCAATTTTGCATGTTAAACCGACGTTTTAGTCGGTAGTACACTATTCCGTGGAAACCCGACATAACCCTCCTTCACTCCTCAAGAAAGATCCGGTATACTTAAGATCATTTCCCTCTGTTCTTTTTTTTATTATATCCAAAAAGAACGCATAGTTCCACAGATTAACACTTTCAAACAAGCAAAAGTTTTAACTTAATATGTCAGTATATATCAATTTAAGCACGCTAAGTAGATTGACACGATCTCAAATGGTCATTTGACCTATAGCTTGTAAACGACAAGTATTTAAAGAATGCCGTCGCAGCCTCCGAAGGCCTTCACCTGTCTACAACGATATTAACATAGTATATAGTTGCTTATGGTTTGTCAACGTTTTATATGTTTGTAGACACTGGTACATATATAGATTTATATGTATATTATATTATAGGTTAATGAGAATTAAAACGTGATTTTATTTGTAAATGTTATTAATTAATTATTCTAAGTTTTGACGGAGCATAATTTAAAAAGTTTTTTTGACAGTAAACATTTTCAATGTGAAATAGCCCCGCGATTATGCAGTTTTGCATTCGTGAAAATCGGTGCAGTAATTTCAGGTTTATTTAATTCAAACAAACTTATCTTTACTATCTGAGATATAAATATAAGTGACGTGTTTAATAAATATGTTAAATGAAACAGGATTCGCGAGCCATTACCGAATTAATCACTTTAAACAGGAAAAATGAATCATTTATAAATCCAATCAGTTAATACATACTGTAATGAATCATTCCATAAACTAGACGATTTAAATGACTTATATTTTAAAAAGGGTTTTTAAAATTTCTAATAGGTTACTATTTATTCAACCAGGCTCCATATACCTTCGGAATAGATCACTGTCTGAATACACGCTTTAAATAAACTTTTCCCTTAACGATATGATTAACTCGATTACAATATTTAAAAGAGTTTTTTTTTAATTCAATTATATATTCAACTAAGCCACATATAGTAACACTTTTGAATCGTCATGCTATTACAAAATAATCATTTTCTCCAGTATTTGAATTCACTTTTTGAAAAAATCCTAATTTACGTACGAAACTACAAAGTCAAATGACTAAATAGTATTTGTACTTTTAATACGCACAAAACGGTTAAAGAATTTCAATTAACTGATAAGATGTACCTAAGACACACACACATACAAACACACACATACAAACACACACAGCTTCAACACTAAATCATATCCTTAATACACATTAAGTATGAATTTCCATCATTGATAATTTTGAACATTCAAAATTGAACCTTAAGTTCAACGATTAGAGTCTGTTTTTGTGTATCCAAGTTACATTAATATCTTGGAAATTTTAACATTAGAAAATGAACCTTAAGGTTGATTAGTAAGGTTTGATGTTCATTTGCCGTGTATGGTTGCTATTCCCCACGCTAAAATTCCTTTCTGATGAAGGTGTAGACTTACAAGAAGCAATTTACATAACATTCAATAAGCCTACAGACGTATTTAGAATATTAAAATGTTTTTGTTTTGTAAAATTTTACTATGAGAAGCAATCAAATTATATAATAGATATGTTATGGCCATAGAAATCAATCGAAAAAAGTGTTCCGCACAACAGCGGCAGCACACATACATACAAGTCAAAACGGTAGAAAATAGATAAATGATAAAACCAACAAGAAAAATGAGATAGTTAGTTTTGTCAGTTGCGCGTGAATGCACCGGCAACCAATCACTTAAAGGTAAGACGTCCTAATTAGGATGTTTTGCGTCTTCAAAATTTTGCGCTTATAACATATCCATTTAATATAATATCATTAACGATAAGGATATTATTATTACGTAGTATTGTAATATAGTATAATAGTAACATACCGTATAAAGAAACCACTACATAATTTACAACGCGGAAGTATTTCTTTCTGTCTAACTAGATTTTTCACATAGACCAATGAACCGATTTTGATAAAATTACGATATAGTTAATTATTTATGACAAAAACGCGGTTGAAGAGATATCTCAGGGCTTACATTGTACGAAATAATAATGTCTTAATAATAGTACGTAAAATGTAGACGTTTCTAGACGTTTTCTATCAGTAAATGAAAAGCTATGATATAGCCTGATTGGTAACTGTGGACGTAATACATTACGTAGTTAGTACGTAATATTATCCATGCGTTGTACAAATGCTGCAATGTATGCAGTATGACAAACTTGTCACAATATTTTGATAAGACATTTCAACTGAAGTTAGCCGATATTGATACAATTAAACGTATCGGAACTGTAGCTATATTCGTTGTTTTTTATGGAAACAGACAAGGATAGATATAGCAGCTTTTGTAGTTTGTGTCTTATAAAATAGTTTTTATATAGGTAGCGTGGGAAAAATTTTAAGTTAACGACTTAGAATTTTTATAAGCAGGTAATATCACGTTGGTGAAGTTGAAATTTTGTAAAATAGAATTTTTATTTAGGAATTTCTGTATTAACTTTTACGATACCAAGGAAGTAAGTTTCAATCTAAAATTTTATATATAACTATTTTGAGGGAAATCCTTATAGAATACCTCGATAAAACGACCATATGTAATCTTATTAATCTTAAACAAAAATCCTCATTGCATATCCATGCATATATTGGACTTGTACCGACCTTTTGGTCCCAACTGTGCCGTCTCACCAAAGCAGGTAGGTCACGGGTACCTTCGCAGACTCTTCCGCGACACAGCCTACCTGAATGTTTCTTTGACTAATCTATTCATTGCTTTAGGGCCGTCATACATTGGAATGTGATTACACAAACACACAAACGACCTTGTTGAGACCTTCGCTTAATTTCGTACTATAGCTGGTATACTCGTATTTACTGTATTTACATACAGAAAGAAACAAGACGAATTCATTACATAGTACATATATGTATAACAAAGTCGCTTTCTGTCTGTTCCTATTTATGCTTAAATATTTAAAATTACAAAACCGATTTCTATGTGGTTTTTTTATCAGAGAGAGAGAGTGATTCAAGGAGAAGATTTTGGTGTATAATACCTGAATAAATGCGGTTACAAATGCGGGGCGTGGCTAGTTATTAGATAATCTTTATCTATACTTAATATATAAAGCTGAAGAGTTTGTTTATTTGAACGCGCTAATCTCAGAAACTAGTGGTTCGAATTGAAAAAATCTTTTTTAATTGAATAGACAATTTATCGAGGAAGGCTTTAGGCTACATAACATCACGCTGTGACTAATAGGAGCGAAGAAATAATGGAAAAAGAAATCAACGGGGACGAAGTCGCGAGCAACAGCTAGTCGAATATAAAACACTTGGAATAATGTTCCTTAAACGTTACTTTAAAGACTGCCTCCTTTTTATGTTACTTATTTTCTGATTAAGTTAAGGATGCGTCTGCGTAGGTTTCCATGACTTTTCATGAAATTAAAAAAATAAACATACTTAGAAAAAAGTATTATTTAAACTAAGTTCTCATAAAATAAATTAAATAATAGTATAACATATAGTTACCGATAAACGGACAATACCTTTATCACACGATATTGATAACTTATCAATCACATTTGATAACATTTAAATTGTGATATAAATATAATTATTCATACATTAAGATGAGAAACTCCAGGTAGGCTTTCATTTTGCATAACTGGTATAAAAACAGGTATATCTTGAAGATGTACCTGCGACATATGGCCTCAAAAGCGTGCTTTTACAAAAGACATCAACGGGCCACTTGTCGTAATCTTTAGTAGTCGTAATCTTTGACAAATAATAATTATAACAACTCTCATAAAGTTTTATTTTAATTAAATACTTTAGCATCGCATGTCCCAAAAAAAGGTTCAGGATATATTTTAATTAATTCCCGTTGCCATGGGAATTTCGGGAATCCCTTTCTTAGTGCACCTCTAGAGTACCTAAGCTACCGTCCCTTGCAAATTTTCTAGTGCCTACGTTTAGCCGTTTAGGCTGTGCGTTGATATATGTCAGTCAGTCAGTTTCTCCTTTTATATAGGTCTTGTCACTAAACTCACACAATTCTTAATTACATACAATTACTATGAATATGTATCGTATTCATTATGATCAAATATTTAACATATTATAACATTATATATTTCAAATAAACATTAGACATGCATAATGATATTCGCAATCAATTCTGATTTATTATTGCAATGATAACTATACATGTAACTTTAATTAATAAATAACAGTAATCTTAAGTAGACCTATAAGTTAATTAACTATTGTATTAAAGCCAAGACATAACCAGTGGGATTACCACATTTTAAAACCGCGGAAAATCTTACTAATATGTATTATAAATGTAAACGTTTGGGTGTATGAATGTTTGAATGTTTGTTAGTCTTTCACGCAAAAACTACTGAATGGATTTGCCCGATGTCTGGCATGTAGGTAGATTAGATCATGGATAAATTCAGCACTCTAGGGACAGATATTACGCGAGTAAAACTACATGGCACAGCTAGTATGTTACCTTTTAGACTCAATATAAACGGATTTATAATACTGATGTGTTTCTGGCTCAAAAACACGTCTCCGTGTAGAATTATACATTTAAGATATATTCTAGACAAGAGAATGTAAAATTTTCTTATATGTAAGTATAAAATAGACAAGAATATCCCAAAATTATTTAGAATTATGGCAAGAAAATCTAATATGATATACATATGTATCAGAGAAGAAAATCTAAAATTACTAAAGATAGACAAGAAAATCTAATCTCCAATAGTTAACAATAGTTTAGTACAACACTAAAATGGAATTACTCTCACGCACGAACTTTCTATGAGTTTCTACAACATGCTTCCGTAAGCCATGGGAGAAAGTGCCAGAAAGGGATAGATGGATGAACCCGGTACGAACAAGGGAGACGAGTATATGTTTCTCATGCCCCTCACGTACACCATGCGTTTCAAATTTATGACGGAAAATTTGTAAATAATTTTAAGTTTCACGTTATATTGACCGGCACAGTGGGTTTAAAATGGGTCATTTTTTTCTTAATAAACTGTTAGTAGTTTATTAAGAAAAAAATAATTTAGAAACGAGCCTCGCTGTTTGAACTGCATTTATCTGATAAAAAAACGCATGAAAATCGGTTAAGTAGTTTTTAAGATTTAAGCATACATAAGGATTGTGTCTCATATTGCAATTCTAGGTGTTATTAATCTATACGTTTGCAGTTCAAAGCTTAAAGAAAAATATTTAATTAAATCTGATTACCTCATACCTCATATAAAGTGACATTGCTACACACGACTGAGACTTACTTAGAACAACATTTTATCTGAAGAATGTAGACTTCGCCAGAGACGTACTTACCTAATATATACCTACGTACCTAGCAATCGAAATTTTATATAATATATAGTTTAAATTTTATATAATATATGTAATTAATTGCAATGCAATTATTTTAATAATAGAATTAATGAGACTTTAAAATATAATTAACTAGCTGTTGACCCCCCTTTTTCTCTTATAATATTTTTTTCCGGTTAAAAAGTAGCCTATGTTTTATCTCAGGCTCTAGACCATCTTGTACCAAATTTCGTTCTAATCGGTTCAGTAGTTTTAGCGTGATGGAAAGACAGACAGACAGAGTTACTTTCGCATTTATAATATTAACATAGTCTACTTTTTGTTTGACAGAAAGTGATCACTTGTAAGATATAAGGTTCTCTAACTATTAACAAAACTGTAACGAATTGTTTTAATGTTATTTTTATTTAAAACAATAATTTTGTATGTACCTATTTTCTTTTAATATTAAATGAACTTTCTACTAAGAGCATAATTTACAAAATCTAAGTGACCTTTTTGATAGAAGTAAGCATTTTTAATTATTTATATTATAAGCTATTTTAATTTTACAACAATGTTGCATAGTAAATTTTATCTTAAAACATATTTTTGTTTATTTTCAGTTTTCACAAGCGAAGTCACGGGCCATGCATATAGTAGTGTGTTAGTATGGCCATGAGGAGCGCTGGAGCGAGCGCGGGCGGCCGGTCCCGTGGGGGGGGACTCACAGGTAATGTTGCTTGCTATATTTATATAATTAGTATTTTTTGACCTGATAAAGGGTACTATACTTTTTCCTCTATAAAATAAATTATATTAGTTTATTTATGTTATTGCTTTAAGCATAAATTAAATTAGAATATAAAAATAAACATAATAGGTATAAAGAGCCTAACTAGAAAGCTACCAGCAGCAGAGCTAGACCCAAGCTACCGGTGGTTGGGGCTGCAGAGACATAAATCATCTGACTATGCGAGCCGTGTCCCAGCCTCTTTAACTCTGTTAAATTTCACTCATAAGTTTAAGTAGATAATGATATGGTATATCTGGTATGATATGGTATATATGGTATCACGGGCTGATATCCGCAACTCCACGTCAAGGACTTTGCTTGAGGCATCTTATTCGATCCACCCCTATTCTTTGAAGAACACCAGCAGCATATTCCCGCTGCTGGTGATCTCCCGCGGCGTACCTGTAACTGTACTTAGTCCTGTATAAGGCAGTTGCAGAGCAGTGTAGAAGCACATAGATAATAATAAAAAAAATCTCCTAGCTTTATCTCTTCTAACCAATATAAATGAATTCCCTACTTCTATTTGTAGACGGCTCGCGCAATGGATGAGTTTGAGCAGCTAGCCGGGCTTCGTGGCCGCGCCGTCTACGTGCTTGAGCACCTGGCTACCTTCACGGTCACACGGGAGACCGGAATCGTCTACCCAGCTGATGGCATGAGACGGCTGTTGCAGCTGGAGAAGACCAATGGTAAGAGACAGTTCAAACATCTCTTGAGTCTGGAGATAATATCGTAAATTCTGGCTACTTATAAAATCAGCGGTAAACTAGCTTGAAAACCATAGAACGATCATGTAAAAAATAATTATAATATATTAATAATAAATTTATTTAATAACTTCACAAGTATGTTTCATTTAATAAAGTTTTGACTTCATTAACATACAACTTAACAAAATCTTTATATCAGCGATATGACTCTTAGTTTGCAGCATGTACTTGAACGCCTTGCTGAATCGATGTTCACGAGGGAAACAGCCATCCTCTTTTTAGTTAATGGCGTGTTTAAACCGCATCATTTAAGGAAGGTTTATCTTACAGATGATTGGTATGAACCCAACTTTGCACACGAACTTTGTCTACACAAAACGAAGCATTTCTTGTTAGCGTATAGCGTAGCTTATACGTGATACTTTCAATACATGAAACTAGCTTTTTCTGGTTATTTTATCCTTTAAATATAGAGAAGTTTTAAGCAATTTTTTACGACCGTGTTAGCTAGATTTTAACTAGAACTTAAACTGGAAACGCTTTACTACCTTAGAAAAGCCATCACTCGCCTAAACACGTAGGACATAATTATAAAAGTTTGCAAAACATATAACATAAGTGCATTATATTGATTAATTCGTGTGTATTTTCAGGAATATGGAGCCAAAAGATGCAATTATGTTTAGAGGACCAATGGGTTCTTGTTATGGACTACGAAACTGGGGTAAATTAATATTGACATATTCATTACTTTAAGATTCTTTAAGAGTATATTTGTGCCAAAAAAGGCTTTTATAAACCAGTGGATTAGTAAATATTTATAAGCGTCTTAACTCGTCTTGTCTTATATTATTAAAAACTATTACAAATTCAGACACAATGTTCCCCTACATATTATTAAACAAAGCTTTCGCTTTTAGATGTCAGTCTGTCCTTATGTTGTCTTATTATTTATAAGTTAGGGGAAAACGACTAAGATCATTGAAACTACGCAACTGATTCACATACGATTTTTTATAGATAGAGGTAGTTTATTATGAAAAAGTTTTGTACATATAAGTATAGGAAATACTGGCATAATATATACACTCAAGGTGGGTTGGGTTATTAATTTATTAGTTATAAATTATTTATTTCACTTAAAATTTCAAAATTCACTTACTTAAAATCAATTATTTTACTTTCAAATGTTTTAACACTAACCATTTTCCAGTCCATAATGGAGCGGTTCCCCTCATCCTGGGTGCATTCTCCCACCGCCTTCACATCACCGGAACCAGCTGAACTATATAACAACGTGCTGGCTTTCGTGGTGGGCGCGCCGGACAGCGGGGGCGGGTCCCCCGGCGCCTCCAGACGGGAACTACACATCTTCCAATGCCATGATGTCAGCGCGCAGACGCTGGTCGAAGAGCTAAATGCTTTGAAGTAAGTTTTTGTAGTTTTTGTATAGTCTAGCTGTTGATTGTGACTTTGTCTACCATAGATTATTTAAGTTAAAAACATTCTAATATAATATAATATTTTTAAGTACTGCATCGTAATGATATTTTCTTGTAGTAATAAATTTACGATAAAACTATATAATTTGGCGCGTCATTCTTAGAAGATAGACATGTTATGTGTCTATCTTTTATCGTAGCGATATTTTTTTAGATCATTTGAAAACGAATAATTCCTGATAAATAGACTATCAAACACATTCGAACCAGTTGTTCCTGAGATAAACGTGCAAACAAAATCTTCAGTTTGTCTTCAACTTTTAGAAGTTGCGCTAATCTCCCTACACAGAAATAAAATATTTTAAATACCTTTTAAACTAGCCCTTAATGATTATTTATTATTCATTGTTTATATGATTCATTTATTTTAACTAACATTGATACTATTATCTATAGGTACGGAATAATCTTAGTAATATGCTGAATCATACTTGACGAAATGTTGCTATCAAAATTGTTTTTTCAAGCTTTTTATGTATAACTAGCTGTTGCTCGCGATTTCGTCCTCGTCGGATCTATTTCTATTATTATGTTATAGTGAGTCAATCTTAGAAGATAGACATATACAGTCGCGTACTTTTTTTAGATCATTTAAAGAGGATCCTGTAGATCCAGTAGATCCTGTGATTAGCGCGTTCAAACAAACAAACAAACAAACTCTTCAGCTTTATATATTAGTATAGATTTAAGTGACAAGAATTAACCAGTTTGAAAACATTAATTTATTATATTATATTTTTTACTTTTGTTTTACAATAAAAAGTCATATTAGCTTTATTAATATAATAATATTTAAAAATATCATAAAATGTTACGTACAAGACAAACTTTATTTCTGAAATTCATAAAAGTACGAGGTAATCACTTGAAATATGTCGCAACGTATCTCGATATCGGAAAATTGATAAAATGTTTGAGATGAAACAGTCTGAGAGAGATTATTGTTGCGAAAGTGTGGTTATGTTGAATTTACAGTTTAGTTTGAAATTTCCTATCGTGTCGTCATGGTAAATATGTGAAAATTTATTTTACAAGCTTTCATATAAATAAAAATGGTGTTACAGTAATCAACAAAGGCATTTTGATTTTTAAGTTGTATGAAAAAATATTGACGCCTGTTTTGCTTTTTTGTCCATGAGTTGTTTTATGTTTTATGCCTAATAATATATCTGTATCTAGAAATAGGTTCATAGTTCTAGGAATCTAGGTGAGCAGAAACAATCTTAAAGGTCTCTAGACATTTCAATTAATTGAAATAGAAAATTTATAAGTTTAATAACCATTTTTGAACTGAACCCATGTTCAATAGTGTTCGAGTGCATAAAAACTTTAATTCGTTCGTTTCATTTTTACGGTAAAAAATATACGTAATAAAATTGACGGAATAAAAAAAAATTAAAAAACATTTTTATCTTTTAGGGGTGTAGGAAGTGGCGGCTCAGAGGGAGGGCGCGATTTTGTCATCGAGAGAGAAAGAGAACGCGAGCGCGAGAGCGAGATAGAAAGACCTCGACGTCAAGTAAGTGTTTACCTCATTTTTTATTATATGCTGTATTTGTAGGTGTTATATATTTGATTTTGTTTAATCATGAATAAAATATTTGTAATAACCTATTTAAAAAGGAGGCTTAATCGATCTAAATTTTAATATCAAAACGTTTTACCAGTTGATTAGGATATACTTAGGCGCGAAAGTTTATGAGAATGTTTGTACCAAAAAGTATGCCATACTTTATTAGATCCTAAGAAAACTTATAGGACACTTGCCGGAATACTGAAACGCAACTTTAATTTAAGTACAACTTAAACCGGTCCGATCTGACAGTTCGCCATACAATTCAAAATTACGAGTCTTCAGGCGTGCTTAAATTTAATTTGCGTATGAGTATTTGGTCGTTTATCCCTTTATTGACTAACTACACAATAGAAACCGCGAAACACAGCCAGTAATATCAATAGCTCCTACTCTTAATACAACGAATCTCGATATCACCCGATACTGTCTGACTCATAGCTGATAACGCACCACTGATAAGTTCACACAAAATAGTATTTGCCATGCCACCTGCGTACCGCACGTACACCAAACAACAATGGGAGGCGGTCATGTTCGTAAGTAGTTATTTGTTTAAAAAAATATATTTGACAGTCATTTACATATTAGGGTATAGGTATACACATCTGTTAAAAATGAACCTACCTAATATTTTTGTACCGAATATTTATAGATATATAAATTGTTATAAATACTGAAAATTGATCTTAAAAAATGTCAGTTTTAAAATTCCTTCGCAAATTTTCATAACACAAGTATTGCCTGTGTGAGCAGGAAAACTTTATCGTCAATTCTGTTTAAGGCGCTTAAAAATTAAAAAAAAAAATAAAACCGACTTCATGATAATACCTATTCAACATAAAATAATCGTTCAAATTGGTTCATAATTGGCGGAGATACTGCAAATTAAAAAGTTCATCCCCAATTTTCCACCCTTAGGGGTGAAAAATTTTCTTCAAATTCGCGTGAAACCACCCTTCTGATAATACATAGTCAACATAAAATAATCGTTCAAATTGATTTATAATCGGCGGAGATAAAAATAATTAACCAAATATATATTTAAAAAAAAATTTCTGTCAGTACTGTTTTTTATAACACTACTCCATAAGTGGTCTCGAAATATTTCGATACCGACAACGATTGCTTTCGGTGTAGAGCTTCAGTTTCGAAACGAAATGTCACAATTATCTTGTTCTTCCTACGTACAGATATAAATAATAACATGATCCATATTGATTGTGATCTTATCTCAAATTCCGTTGAAGTTGCAGCAAAGGAGTAAAATTATTTTTAGAAAAAAATATTTAATCAAAAAAGAAAGGTAATACATAAAGGCTTTTAATACAGACGCATGGAGGAAAAAAAGGAAAATATGATGAACACGTGTATTTTTGTCATCAAATAGCCCTACCATATCTTATCGAAGGTATCAGTGGAACGATAAAACAAATTTGCATAAAAATAACTATGACGTCACGCATTGTAGCTATAATGGCTTCCGGTGATTTACCGTTTATAGAAGGGTTTGATAATGCTTGATACTTTAGGCTGAACGAACTTTATTTCAACTCAGTCGACATTTACCCTAAATTTAAATTATTTTTGACATATACCATCGTCATTCTATACTGTACATAACATTAGTAGCTAATGATTGGCGCTTATTTACAGCAAATGTCAGCCCAGCTAGGCCGGGGCGAGCGCGGAGGCTCTGGTGGGGAGCGTGATGATGCTTCTTCCACCGGCTCCGAGCGCCTCTACGAACAGGATATCGCCATACTCAACCGATGCTTCGATGACATCGAGAAGTTTATAGCCAGGCTTCAGCACGCCGCCGCCGCGTCCAGGGAACTCGAAAGACGCCGCCGCTCTAGAGGCAAAAGAAACGCGGGAACAGGAGAAGGAATGCTCGCTTTACGCACACGACCACCCCCGGAACGAGACTTTGTAGACGTTTTACAGAAGTTCAAACTATCCTTCAATCTATTGGCCAGATTGCGCACACATATACACGATCCTAATGCGCCGGAGTTGGTGCACTTTCTGTTCACGCCACTGGCTCTCATTGTTGACGCTGCGCAGGATGTAGCTGATGGACGTCTACCCTCGAGGGTGGTGCAACCCCTACTGACGAGAGATGCCTTGAATCTGTTGGCCAACTGTGTGACGAGCAAAGAGACTGAATTGTGGCATTCGCTGGGAGATGCGTGGCTGATACCAAGGTAAGCTGGCAAATAAAATATATTTGATGATATTATGGAGAAATAGGATTTTTAATGCTCTGTAATTTTACAATTTTTATAAGACCAATTGCTTATTATCCGTTTGAAGATTAAAACAGAATATAGGCTTAGTTAGATAAGTCTGAAGAATGTCGTTATCAAATCAGATTTATCGTAATAACATATTTTTGGGTCTTTGAATATTTTTATCTAGGTACTATATTTAGATAATATTGAAAACATATATACATTGTATGCACATATTAAGTATTTAAAGTTTCTTTTTCAGGGAACAATGGAAGACAACAATTCCACCTTATCAGCCAGTATTCATGGATGGATGGACACCTGACTATCAAGTAGATGATCAGCCGCTAAGGAAGTGAGTTTTTATCTTAAGCTTTTAAATAAATGTCTATCAAGATTTTAATAATGGATTTAAAACTGACAAAATTTTTTTACACGTTTATTTATTCTTTAACGATCACGGCTACGAGTAAATTGACGGAACTATGAGCAATCCGTGATGACGTTGTAAAGCGTTGAATAATTTGCGTTATTAGTATTAAGAGCAGTATCAATTTCAATTCAGCTTTTGCTTAAGTTACGTCTTCATTGTGATTGTTGCGTATGATTTATGTAGCTGTTCTAAGCTTATCATTGAAAAATTTAATAGGGAATTAACTTAAAATGTTGGTGTGTGAAAATGTTAGCAACACCATATTATAAGACATAAGTTCCTGCTAGCACCGGAGTGGTACCAACCTCACTAAAGATATGAGCGTCAATTATTAGCTGCTTTTTAGGTTATCGATAGTGTTTGAGTAGTGAGTGGAAGATATATAATTTAAGTACATATTCGCATAATTTGTTATTCATTATTCAAGTGGCTTCTAGCTTTACCAATGTCGGAAGGGAAGAATGATTTATCATATGACAATCTTTTTATTCTATTACAGAATAAAAAAAGTCAAAAGATTCATACTTCATAAACAATATTCATTTAAATAGCCGTGAAATAGGATCGCTTACATTTTTATTTCTGCTTGTTTCATACATGTTGTTATATTATTATTTGTCAACATATATGTAGAGTTAAGTTGGCTTATGTGGTGTCCGCCAACGTTTGTGCAATGTTTGTCAATGTTTGCTAAAGGCCGTCGCCAAGACGCAGTGAGGGTAGAGGAGGAGAGGAAGCGGGGGGCAGCGGAGGAGACGGTTACGGATATGACCGTGATGAGCCGGACTTGTACGGGGAAAGAGAGTATGCGCCGTATCCAAGGTATTGTTTGTGAGAATGTTTGCAATGCCATTTTGTCTTTGCTTGGGATTTATAATAATAATGATAATAATATTAATAAATAATAATAATAAATAAATAAATTGCTGTAATTTGATATATAATTCCTAAATAAACGTTGTGAACGTATAAATAAATACCTAATGGTTTGCAATCACACCCACAGACAAACTGTGAAAACAGTTTTGTGGGGCCCTGTTCTTAGCCTATAAGATGAAAATAAATGTTCTTAATAAATAAATTAAAAAAGAAAAAAAAAAATGTATCGAAAATGTATTTGTTTACACCTGGCTGCGAAGAGGTGCGGCCAAGGGAGCAAAGACAACTGTGATTTTTTGAAATCTTCATATAAATTGCCGTGATGTAGACGTTATTTTATTTAAAAAACAAGTGAGCTATATTTTTTTACCGAAAATCAATTTTTAAAAAATTAATTAAAAATACTAGTGCCCAAATTTTGAAAGGCAACCTGATAAATATATATTGTCCTAATTATAAATATACATAAAAATTCGGTTTCAAGCAAAAAGCAGATTAGCGCACTAATCCTGCAGCCGGATCTCGTACTATACTTATGTAAAAATACAATGTAAACTAGTTGTATTCTTTTGTTTTAATAGGGTAAAAGGTTTGCCTATATTTAGAGTTTTGTTTTGTTTTAGAAATACACGGACTCTGACGCGAGAGGACTCCGGTTCAGCGGCCTCTTCGCCCGAGAGGGAACCGCCCTACCGCCCCAATGATCGAGATGATGGTAATTATATCTCTAGAGCGTCATCTATTTCACACACTAGCGTTTGTTAATCATTTCTTTATTTACTTCAGAAGCTTTTTCCCATCAATGAATACTTTGCAATGGAAAAAAACTGCTTTATTTTTTAAATACGTTTGTATCTACCTAGGGTTGATCGTAATTGGCGTTGTATAAAATTAATCATACTGAATCCTCATTATTATCAATACGACAACACTATTATCAAATTCTTTTTTACGTTATACATAATATGTAGGGTATATAATATTTTATTTATACCTTAATTACATTAACTACATATAGATGATCTCGGCGAGGCGTGGGCGCAGGGAGTGGCGGCGCGGGGGGGACGCGTAGTTCGCGTAACGTATCCACGAACAGCCAACAATGATAAGGAGCTCACTGTCGTACGCGGGGAGTACCTTGAGGTGAGTGTACCTTAACTTAACAGTTATAATGGAGCCAGTAATACTATGTCACAGACACACATATACACTCGACACGTACAAAAGCCAACAACCTTTAGATAAATTATTTAATTCTAATAATTTAAAAATTAGGGATAGGGAACGATGTGATTAATTAATTGATTTACCTGAATAATTTTTCTTTTCTAATATTTATTAAATCCGGTATCCACAAAGTATAGCTTATCGATTACCTTACCTTACCTATTAGGTGGATCCTTACTCAGTTCAAATATCAAATACCTACACCCTTCATACGTTAATCTCATTGTATTCAAAGCACTACTCCTCCTAACATAGCATACTCATAATATCGTATATACCATTGCCAGGTGCTAGACGACTCCCGCAAGTGGTGGAAGGCGCGCAACCGGCGCGGGGTCACTGCCCACGTGCCGCACACCATCGTGGCGCCCGCCATCACGCCGCCCTCCTCACCGCACCTCTACCCTAACCCTATCTATACACACTATCAGGTAAGACCATGTATGATAATAGAGTTCGATTCTGCAGCTCTACTCTGAACACAATCGACGTCGATGTCGACTCGATTCGAGACAGTTTTTGAACGACTTCGAATAAATATAAAACTTTTTTGTTTATGTTACGACAACAATACGGTGAACTAATGTTGGATCTGATTCTTTATTCGAAGATAGCGGTCCGTAACTCGATAATATATTCTTTATTAGAGTAGTAAGCTTAAGTTCTATAATTCAGTAAGCATTATCAATATCGACGACGATTGCGTTCGGATTAGAGCTTCTGATTCTATCTACTTAACCGATTCTGACTGCAAATAAGCATTTATTTATTTATTTATTTATTCATTCTTTGTTACAATACATATATTACAATTAAACAATCTTAAAAACTATTAGAAATATTGTAACTGGCGGCCGTATCACTACAAAGTTATTTCTGTCAGGCAACCAAACAAGTGGAAAATCGTACAATATCAATATATTTAAAAACGGTGGCGAAAGTGCAAGATTAAATACATAATTATACAGACAATATACATACATACATATAGACTACATACTAAGCATGTTATGTTTATCGTATTAATTTAATTATGCGAAATATTTAACTTAACTATAAGTGATAAATATTTTAATGCTGTTTCAGGAGGGCGGAGGCCGGGGCTCTGGTGACAGCAGCCCGACGCCCGCGGGTAGGAACACGGACTGGGTCCGAAATGAACGGATCGGCAAAAAGGGAGAATTCCGATACTTTTAACCACTTTTAAGTTTTGTGTTCACACTGAGTTGCATAACGCTAGACTATTTGTCATCAAGTCAAATTTATAGATCTGTTATTTTTTTTTTTGAGTATGTCTACTAGTCCGGGATCCCTGGTACATTTTTCCAATTGATTACTATCATGCTAATTTTTGGTGAGTAGCTTTATTTTGATGAGACGCCCAATAATTTCCTATACCAAACTCTCGATTGTGGTAGCTAACAGAGGTAGCAAAGATAAAATATGTCGATACTAGATGATTTGGGAAAAAAACTCCTCATAGCTCATATTATATGTATAATCACTAAGGGGCTAATAAATAATATCAAAATTATTAAGAATAGCAGTTGCAGCAAGACCTGAATCGCGCTTATGTTTTTTTTTTTAAACATAAAATATATTCAACTTTTTGTAAGACCACTGGAGGCTAGCGGTCAGTCAATGGTTCGCCTTATAGATATAGTTATAGATTCTCTAGTTCAGAGCTAGCATTTCAGATACCATTTTAGTAGTGATCCTCATAGTATACTAATGGACCTCGGGTAGAGGACCATGGGCTATGTCGGACTTTTCAGTCCAAGACTGAGTTCCGTAACGGGCACCTTCGCAAACTATTCCGCGAATCTTAAAAAGACCTTATATTCTAGTGCTTATCAATTCAGTGTTAACACCAAATCGTGCTCACAATTAGTCATAATTTATTTATTCTAGATACGTACGTACAAACATACATACATACGTATGACAAATGCATTGTCGTGACTTGCATTTATTTGAAGTTTAATATTTTATACTACGAGATGGCAAAGTATCGGAATGTTATTTGGTGTTGTGTTGCATCATTAAGATTTTGGCCAAAAATATATATCAATATAATTAAAAGAAAATTTGTTTAAAGTATTTTATCCGTGCTCATGCAGAGAGGCAGTTTTCCTCAATTTGAGATATAATGGCCACGATTTTAAATGATAAATGAGTGTCGCTACATTATGCTACTGTACACGGTGTCGCTTTGCAATGTCGTTAAACTATTTTATTTAATATCTACAAGCTTAACACGTAAGATAAACTTTCTTAAGTATACAAACTCAAAAATTAATTTACGTAACAGAGTCTATTTTTATAAATACTATTTATTAACTCTGTCTATAAAACAGAGGGAACAAGTTACGATATTTATCTGTAAAAATGTTTAGCTGTAGTGAAGGCGCGAATGTTGAGTACATGTGTACTTAATAGCTCAAATATGAGGCAGCTTATTGTTAAAATTGTACGTGTTTGCGGGAAAGTGATCAGTGAAGGGAGAGGAGGTTGGGTCGGACTTGTACCGACTGGAACCTTTATTCCACATAACGAAGGAATCAGGGCTGCCTTCAACGACTTTTTCGCAAAAAACTGTAGTATTTCTAACAGACTTTTTGAATGAATTTTTATAGCGCGCTTTAACAAGTTACTGTATAATGAGTTACATTTTATACATTAAACTCATATTCTACCAAAACTTTGTGTTTTTTTCACCGTTTTTCCTTTTCGTTCTTGTGTGATTTTTTTGTTATCTGTGGTTTGTAAAACAGTCTTTGTCGATGGAAAGTTTATTGCACTTTCCTATTTTATCTATATATGCCAAATTAATGTAATATGCTATAAATTTTAAATACGTATATTCAATTTAAAAATTTATAGACTAGTAGAAGCATATTATAATAAATAGGTGGTCATATGATATAAGTTCAAACTATGATTGCATATATGATTTTAAATAAAGAAATAAAAACATAATTAAGAAGCAATGACAGTGATGTATAAACATGAATTTCCATAGACAAAGAATTTATTTGTTAATGTATATTTATATGTATGTTAAAATTGGGTGTTCGCTTAACCGAAGCTATGTGAGCGGAAAAAGGTTTGTATAGCTTTCAATGTTTGTTTTTTGTGGGTAAGTGTTGTTTTTTCTTTTACTCTTTTCTTGGTTAATTAAGGAAATAAACTACCAACACTGCTAAGGGATGATGGATGTTGGTAAATCTCTAGAATTATTGGTAAATTATCGGATTTACCACAACTTTAGTGACGTTACAGTCAATATTATTTATCTGTACACAATTTTCATTTGTATCGTTGGTATATCATACGTTTATTTTTTTTTCATTTTCTTCTATGCCAAGCGACTATGAACCCTATTACTTATACATAGTGCTGTTTACAGAGAAACCGATCCCCCCTCCCCCGCCGCCGCCGCCTCCGCCCCCCGCACCTCCCGTGGTAGCCCCCATCGTGGCCCCCGTAGAAACGAAAACGGATACCATGAAATGTAAGTAGAAGTAATGCTTTGTAGACTATAAATTTATTATAAAAGAAAGTCGTGTTACTATTTTTTATTATTATCTAGTTTTCTGACAGAAATGACTCTTCAGTAAATAAGGACGCAATTAACATATTTGTACTTTTACATATACCCAATGTAAATTAATAACATTCTTCAATAGCTACTAAGTCAGCGGTGAGCACCAGCAGCAATCTTCACGAAGAGCTTAAAGCAGTTCTACCACAAATACAGCGCAGGCTGGAAATTAAGAAGACTCCTGATATATTCATACATCAGGTGAGGAATACCTATACTGTTAATAGCCCATTAGGGGAGCCATGTATCTGGAGATTGACCCCTCTTTACCTTAAAGGGTACCTTCCTTTAGCAAGCTTACTGATAACTAAGTGAGAAACTTATACCATTGCCTAAACATGGTCTGAAAACCCGCATCAAAGATTGTTTATACGAATGTTTTTACGTATGTGTAAAGAAAAAAATTGTTTCGGTTTGTAAATCAAAATTCGGTTTGTAAATGCATAAAATTTATGAGATCAATTAGATTTTATCAAAATTCTTAACCTATTTAATTTTACTCTTATTAAACAGAGTTTGAAATGTCTTACAAAATATATTATTTAAAAATGAATGACATCGAATATTATGATCAAGTGTAAAAAAGTACCTCTCAAGATTTTTGTTTGTCATTTTTGTATTAAAACATGTTGAAACACATCGAACGCTTTTATAACATTGATATATAACAAACACTAACAACGTTTCATCTGTTCCATACAAAAAACTTCCATTCTCAACCATGTTGCATTTATTCCAGAAATCAAACCCAGAGGAAGTGGTCTCTTGGCTAGAGCTTAAAGGCTTCAGTCGAACAGCTCAGAAGCAGCTCAAAGTGTCGGGGCACCAGCTGTTCGCGCTGTCTCGAGCTCAGCTTGAGCGGGTCCTGGGTCCTGATGAGGGCAAGCGCTTGTACAGCCAGGTTTTGGTGCAAAGAAACGTATCTGGGGTAAGAGATTTGCTGATTCATTGACTTACTTTGATTTAGAGCTGTATTTCCCGGGATACTATGGAGGCGCAACCGGTCGCCTCAACAAAATGTATACAGCTAGAGAGTTACAGCAGGTGTCCACTTGGTTGCGCAACCATTACATACATTAAGATCCTACTATATCCCCTAGCTGGGGCAGAGGGCGTCCATATTGCGTCGCCATGTGTCCTGGGCAGGCTGATTCATTTAGTAGACCATTTTTTATTCTAGTCAAATATTTCTAACTTAACCTTTAGTTTAAAAGGCAAAGGTAATAATTATGAAACTGTCATTGACGATTTAGAATCGTTATTTTATCTTGGGACTTGGAATTTCATATTTTGTAACTCAAAAGATTGTTTATTATTTTAATATATATTAGCATATTTCCTTATCAAAATCTCCCCATTGTGATGACTAGTTAAATGTTTGATCAAATACTTAAAGTAAATGGATAAAGCTTGTTCACTTTGGTGTATAACTTTTAAATACTAAATTATTATTGTAGTAAGTAAGTATTGAAATCATATGTTAAGATAATTTCTACATTTTACAAAAGATACTAACTTTATAAACGTTATTCTAATGGGTGGTGCGTTTGTCCACGGGAGCAGTACAAGACGACATCGGCATCAGAATTGCAGAGTATTCTCCGGAAGGTTCGAGAAAAAGTCGAAGTTTCCTGACCACAGACGACGAAGAAGGCACAAACAATATATTCATAGACTCCGAACGCACAGACTATCATAGAAGTTCATCTTACTGTTAAGACATACCTATTGTACCTATTAAATATATTTTTTACTTCAAAATTTCATTTCAATTACACCCATTTCCATACGAAAATTGTTGGTTTAATCAGGTGGTTTAAATGAAAAGATAGATTACGTCCCGTATTATTTATTTATAAAATCTTATTAAATAACAAAATGTAGATTTCCTTATATAAAACATTACATTTATAACAACGGGTTCAAAATTCCTTTTGAGATGATAATTCAAAAAAATATTTTGAACATACAATTATTTCTTATATCTTAATAAATAAATTCATAATATCATAGTAAATTATTTGACAAACAATTTTTAAGATTAAAACACTAATCAAAATCTTAATATTTAAACTACAAGATGAACTAGTACGCATAATTCTATTCTAGCTGCAATATTTAATAAATTCGAAGTTATTTCAACGTTGTATTGTATAATAATATATTAGACATTTCTTTTTTATTAATTATTAGTAAAATACAATTCAAATAAATAATCTAATCGAAGGATATTGACATAAGCTAATTAAAAGAAATCTACTTTCTTTATCTTTTGTATGATATTCTCCAAACTCGAAATAGTAAATTTTAAAAAAAGTGCAAATAACAAGTCTCGGTTGCTTATAATTTTGGTTTGGGTTATTATGAATGTCTAATTCAAGTTATAAAACTCATTTATATATTAAAAACATAGACATCGGATACAATCATATATAAAATAGATACCTACTGACAAAACTATCCTTTTTGTTCTTATTGGTTTTATCATTTATCTGTTTTCTATCGTTTTGACTTGTATGTATGTGTGCTGCCGCTGCAATGCGGAACACTTTTCGGTTGATTTGTATGGGTATAACATATCTATTATATAATATCATTGCATCAGATAAGTCTCTTATTAAATATTTTAATTAAATATTTATGAATCTATAAAAATTATTATGGCACACATGTTCCTAAATGAATAAATCTATTGTATTTACACAAATAAAATCAACTTCTTATAACCTATATTGTACTGTCTTAATTTAAACGTAAATTGCATGACATGCATTTTGTCACATATTTTTTATAAAAATCTTAACATTCAAAACAACAGTATATTCTTCATTATTTATGTAAAAGAAATGTAAACTTATTAATCATTAAAACATAAAATAAACAAACCATTGTATGCCATTGAAAATACAAAACATATTGCATATACTTAATAGTATGGACAAAATAAATAATTACATAGTATAAAACAAAATCGCTTTTTTCTGTCTGTCCTTATCTATGCTAACTTTCGAACTACGCAACAGATTTTCATGCGGTTTTTATTAAATAGATTGGTAATAATAGGTGATTCAATTTTGTTTAATGCATACATAAATGCGGGAAAATCCGCGGGGCGCGGCTTGTTTATATATAAATGAAAAAAAAAATTGATTTGACGACATGAAAACTTTAACTGCGAGGCACTATACGAAATCACAGAGTTCTATCGTTTTACTAACATAAAGGCCTGGATATAAGGAAGAAATTATATAACTTATAATATATTTTCAAAATTTACTGAAAACCTTTTTATAATAAGCTAAGTTACAAGTTAACTAAGCTATAAATCTAGTTAAGCAATGAGTTACAAACCCAGCTTAAAACAGAAAGATGGTACTAAAACAAAATAGGCAAGAATATATAAATACATTTTCAGATATTAGTATTTTATATTATTTGATATGTATACACAATATAACGATATTAACCGCCTCTTCCTAAGGAAAAAATGTAAGGAATTCATATAGTATCGATCTATATTTCTAATAACCAATCTTTATGGAGAGTGGTCATCGTTGAAGACTTACGGTTCTGAAGTGTTACCTTACTTACCCTTTGAATCATCAAACAATATATCCAAATTAACTAAACGAATTTCTCTGGTTTTCCCTATATCCAGGCCCTGACTAACCTACAAGTCTTTCATTCTTTACCTATATAAATAACTTTAATCCGATAGACAACTGGATTAATAACAACCATTTACTCAACATTTATAAGATCTACAACGTCTGGAACTAAACTATTAAATCAACTTCGAGAATGTTCCAGAAATTTAAAATGAAAAAGAGCATTAGAAGTCTCAAACACTTTAAATATCTACATTTTTTGCACGTCCTTTGTGTTTTGAGCATATCAATATAAATTTATAAAATGTTTAGCAGTACCCAGCCAGAAATAATATCATAGACATAGTTCTTACGACTTCAAACGAGTCTTAGTTCGTTTATCGTGCGAAAGAGATAACGCTCTATAAATTCAAAATTAGCCGTCTGTCTCTTTCGAACGGTTTATTTATTTCCGGGTATTTATTACTTGAAATTGTATTCTTTATTTAAAAATTGGAAATGAATCTATATTTGGCCTCAATTAAGAAATAATTTGAGGCTAAGACTGCTGTTTCTAAGATCGTTATGTCCTTTCACTCTTACTAGGTATAAATCTGCTTAGCTAGGATTTTCTGGCAGCTACTCTAGCAGCGATGGCCGCTGTTAGCGCTGATCCCTTACCACTACCATCTTCAGCACCCAGGAGTGTGAACTGTAACAGAAATTTAACTGATAGTACAAAAATCTTACATCACTATGATATTAATATATACGATTCTTGATTGTATTTTTCTGTCTCACTCAGTAAAAAATAAACTTGGGTGTGCCTAGTCTATTATTTGACTAGTTTTAATTAGCATATTACTGTTACAATGAGCATAAATGGTAGAGAAATTCATTTTAATGAAAAGAAAAAAAATAAAATAGTATAGTTAATAATGAAAAGTCGATGTTACCTTATGGTGAGGGGCCAGGAGGGCGATATATTTGTCCATAAGGTTTCGGATGCGAGGGTGCTTCTTGAATACCGACCCGTCCACCGCTACCGACGCGTGGCTGCGATCCATGCGTTTTAGGATTGTTGCTATACCTGTTCAAAAACAAATATTAAGAGGCTTGACGACCGCTTGGCGCAGTAGGTAATACACCTGCCTTCTGCGCGAAGGGTCGTGGGTTCGATTCCCACACCGGAAAAATATATTTGTAATTTACATTTACATTTGTATTTTTCTGGGGTCTGGGTGTTGCTATGTATTGTATGTATGTATATTTACAAAAGAAAAGTAATGTATATGTAATTTATTCCGTTATCTAGTTGCCATAACACAAGCTTCGGCTTAGCTTGGAACTAGATGGCGCTGTGTATAAATGTCCTGAAATATTTATTTATTTTAAGAGGTTAGAAGAATTGGTACTGCTAATGTTGCCAAATTGAAAAAATGGGTTTAAATGATTTCGAAATGTCTCATAATGTTTGAATACTTAATCTAAACTAAAACAGGAGATATTGTGTGCTGTGATTTTACACTTAAAACGATAAAGACGTAGAAGCCAGTTTTCAGTTTTTCATTTGCTTAAATTTTGCTATTTGACTTGAAAGGTAATAGATGGTATCAGTACCCTACAACTCCAGACAGTGTATTGCCTGCTCCAAGTGGCAGTTAATACAACAGTAACAGTAAGTGGTTGCTATTGTACCTTTGTCGTTATCTTCAGTACATGTTAACCGTTTCCGTGCGGATGATGCCGCACAGGCTCCATATAAATCTTTTGCGTGTGGCGTTTGGTGCCCGAGAGGATTCAAATATAAGGACGAAATGTTTGTCAACGCACTAAAGTTTGTGAAAAATACCGATGCACGGTTCGGTTTTAAAATTAAATAACCGTTAAAGCGAGACAAATCGCAGTTGTAAGCTGTATTGAAGACTTAAATAAAAAAAAATACACGTTATTGATCAAAAGTATACAGGAATGACTGACTACATTATAAATAAACACAATTATGTCAATTGGCAGCCTTATTGCTAGGAAGCAATATCTTCCAGGCAACCTTAGTTATGTATAGTAGACTTAGTTTATGGTTTAGATATAATTGTTTGAAGAATACTCACAGACGGACACGAGTTGCGCGGCGCGGTTGGAGATGAGCCGCGCGGCGTGCTGCGCCACCAGCGCGTCGGCGCGCGCCACGCCGGCGCCGCACGCCTCGCGCAGCGCGCCCGCCGTGCGCCGCCACTCGCCGCGGACGTTCTCTCTGATACATTATAATAGATACTATATAATAGATAGATATAATATAATAGATACGTTATCCATACAAATCAACTGAAGAAAGTGTTCCGCACAGCAGCGGCTGCACACATACATCCACGTCGAAACTATAGAAAAGAGATAATGATAAAACCAACAAGAAATATTTCATATAATATTTTGCACTTATAACAATCTATTTAATATATTATTATAGTATTATAATATAAACTATTGTCAATATACACCGTTTAAAACCTAAAAACTATAAATTTATAAATATGAATCAGAAATAGTAAACGAATATATGTACAAAAAGCGGCCTTATTGCTATCAGATATATTATGTCTTAGTTTTTTTTCACGATGTAAGCAATATTTGTGACTTTTTATTTCCTGATCCGATGTATACATACATCGAATCAAGAAATAAAAAGAAAACAGAAAGAAAAAGAAATATATCAACAGAACGAGTTGGTATGTAAGAAAAGGACACCCTATATCTCATATCTCATATGTGCTTTTTTTTAGAAAAAGAGGATTAATTACTATAACTCGAAGTCATAGATTCATTTCTTAATTTATTTCTGTCTTAAAATATCAACTCACTCTTCGAACATGCTGACATGTGCAGACAGAATCTCTCCTTTGGTCGGCTCAGCTGGGAATAACCCATCTCTCGCCAGACCGCCCAAAACTGCGCAGAGAAGCTCACCCAAATATTTTCCACCGATGTATTTTTCAAATCTAAAACAACACATTAAAATTAGCGCTAAAATCTCAATCTAAATTTTTTTAAAAGCCTATTCTCCAAGCATCTATCACATATTCTTTTTAACAGACCGATGTTTCCGTGTATATTTTAACGAATAAGAAGAAAATAAATTCAACTGGTAATAATCGAAACCAACAACATGACATTGTTCACATTTAATTTTAAATAATTTATCTTTGCGCTTGACCATAGGTCGCCTATTGTAAGCGACGCTACGTTTAACGTTGGTGCGCGTTGCCTAGAACCTATTCACCTTTTTTTTTAATATTTGGAAGTTTTTAATACTTCCATCTGAAGATTACGTTCGTTAGGGAAGACCTGCTTAGGTACTGCGAAGTCTGCGTCTACGTTTGGGTTGTGTGTATTAAGTTTTGTTTTTATAATATGACGAGGGGAGACGAGCTGGACGCACTCCTGATGGTAAGAGTAACGCCAGCCCATAGCCAATGCAGTGCTTTGCTGGAGCGAAGTGGAACTTTGCTATAAAGCCCAACTACGGGCAGTATATCAAGTAAACACAGTACTTACGTAAACGATGTAGCCAGCAGGGAATTCTTATCCACTTCGTTGTCAAACTCCGTCCTTAAGAACGACAGGCACCCGTTATCCCCGAAGGCCCCCCACTCGATGTCCACACACACGTCATGCACCTTCTCATGAGCTGACTCCCAATGTTTTACCCTGTTGGCTCGTTCCATGTAGCAGCCGTTTGAACCAGTCCCGAGAATCACACCGATCTGGAAGTGCAGAAAAAATAATTTTAAATTAAAAAAGAATTTCCTCAAGATGGGTATTGTGGTTATGTAAAGTACGTGGCTCCCAGATAGATTGACTTCGGGTTAAAAATAATTTAAATTAAAACTTTAAAACTTAGTGTAACAGGTAGACTTTAATGAATTTTCACCGATGAGGAAAGAGTGTCGTGGAATTGAATGAACCAATAGCATCAGTCAGTCCTCGAATTTATTCCCACTGTAAGCAGTAATTCAGATTAGATTTATCATAAAATAGGATTTTCTCCACCTTGCTTCGAATCAATAAACCAAGCAGAATTAGCAAAATAAACCTATAACTATAATTTTCCGTAGATTAGTAGTAAATGTGTGTAAAAAGAATCATAAAAACTTACAGCAACATCTGGGTCCATGTGAGCACCAGCGACCAAGGTCCCAGTAGTATCATTGAGTAGAACTTGGACCTTGACCTTCAGACCTCTTTGCCTCAAGCAGCGTTGCAGAAGATCAGCCACATCCACGCCATCCATCCCACCGCACTTGAAGCTTTTGGTCCAGGTTATCAGCTCTCCAGAGGAGATAGAATGCTGCTTCATTGGGAATGAGAATGTGAACCCTGAAAATAGTCTTCTTATCAGGTCCTGGTTTCATCATTAGGATAGGCTATATATTCTTTAAAATAGTTATGAAGTTAAGTGAAAATTATAAATAAAATATCCCAGTAATGGAGACACGTATATTCTTCCAATCCAAATTGATAATATTTTCCAGGACATGATGATTGGGATACTATTTTGCAAATAATTACGTTAAAGCCCATTTTTTAAGTTACTTTAATTAATTTATACTATTATATGGCGTTCTTAACACAAAACATACCAAGAGATAGTTCGAGATCGTCCAAGCCTCCTGACTGCACAAAGTCTTGCACACAGTCGGCCAGGAAATTAAATAGATCGATGCCAGGTCCCACGCGTAGAGCATCGCTAGAATTCAACAATATCTTTATTAAACTGGGCTACATATACAACACATAATTTTAATAACATTTATATACCGGTTTGGACGGCAGTTTCTACAGAGAAGCCGACAATAAACTCCGATAGTTGTTCTTTAAAATGTCTAGCGAAACCGCAGAGAGGACTTAGTAGTTGTTTAGACAAGGTCCAGAGGCTATCAGTATAAAGAATTGTATCCAAAGGTTAAGCTAAAGTTGCGAGGGTTACCTGATGTGATAATGCTTGACATCCTCCCGCACTAACTCTCCATTACGGAGTTCTAAGAATAGAACTCGGAAATTCGTACCACCCAGATCCAACGCCAAGAAGACGCCTTCCTCTGAAAATTAATTCAACTTATAAGACTGTTTAAGGTCTTATTATACTCTTAAGTTTTGGTGCAAAAGTTTTTTTTTTAATAAATAAATATATTCAGGACATTTATACACATCGCCATCTAGTTCCGAGTTAAGCAGAAATCTTGTGTTATGGCAACTAGATAACGGAATAAATTACATACTTTTCTTTTGTAAATATATACATACCCAGACCCCGGAAAAATACAAATGTAAATTACAAATATATTTTTCCGGTGTGGGGATCGAACCCACGACCCTTCGCGCAGAAAGCAGTTGTGCTACCACTGCGCCAAGCGGTCGTCTAAGTTGTAAAGTCATAGTCAAATAAATCTTAGACAAGGCTACATATACTAACAATCGTGGTAAACAAAAAGGTACAAATAGTAGTTAATGTGCCATTACAATATTGATACAAAAAGGTCACTGCCCTGCGAGGGTTATGCAACAATGTTCCAAGGGTTTTTGTCGTCAATATTATCAATTCTTTTTATGGTATAAGATCTTGTAATCAAAACAATTTTAACAAGACATTTATTCCGTTCTTTAACGTTCTGCTTCTTGGTAGCAGTAATATTTCTCAAACGTCTATCTATCTATTGGTTATTAGCGAATATCATTATTATATGATTCTTTATCCTTATCGAAATATTTATAATGAAATTAAATTTTTATATTGTTAGTCACTTGGTTTTGATATCATTAACTGCGCATCTAGTACCTAATCGTAATGGCTTACGCCGGAAGAGTTTTAAATATTCGAATAATTTACATTATTATTAGCTGTTGCCCGCGACTCCGTCCGCGTGGACTTTCATATAAACTTTGACCCCCTTTTTGCAGTCAAAAAGTAGCCTTTGTTTAATGTCAGGTTCTAGCTCTCCATCCGTGTACTAAATTTCATAGCAATCGGTTCAGCGGTTTGGCCGGGAAAGCGTAAAATTATGACCTTTTGGGGGCTGATTAAAAAATAGTAGCCTTTGTCCTTCCCAGGCTTATCTATTTTAGACTATCTTTGTACCAAATTTCATTCTAATCGGTTCAGTAGTTTTAGGGTGATGGGAAGGCAGAAAAAGAAGAAGTTTGAATTACGTTTATAATAGATCAAAATTCATAATATGTTTATAGTATCATATTGGGATATTAAATAAATATATTTGTGTTTTTATATTTGGATAGAATATCTATCTGCTTGACATTATCTTAAAAAGCGTCATGTGATTTAAAATAGTACAAAGAAATTGTGCAAGAATTAGTGTTTATAAGTAGTTATACATCCTAGGTCTTCATCCGAAACGGTTTGAGCTAGAATGAACTATACATACAACGTCGACTTAGTGCTTACTGCTTAAGTAAAATGATTAAGAACTAGCAACCCGCCTCGGCTTCGCTCGCATATATTATACAGGGATTACATATATAAACTAGAGTGATTTAAGAAGAAGCTCTTGTTTCAATCTATTTATTAAAAACTGCATAAGAATCGGTTGCGTAGTTTTAAATATTTAAGCATACATAGGGATATGTATATGTAGTATGTAATGTTTTGCGGTGAACGTAGGGTGGAATTTTTATACATATTCGTATATTTTGGGATGTCGTTAGCTAAATTGTTAGATATATTGGATCTATAATTCGCAATCTATACTTACTTGTATATAAAGCTGAAGAGTTTGTTTGTTTGTTTGTTTGAACGCGCTAATCTCAGGAACTATTGGTTCGAATTGAAAAATTATTTTTTTATTGAATAGACAATTTATCGAGGAAGGCTTTAGGCTACATAACATCACGCTGCGACTAATAGGAGCGAAGAAATAATGGAAAAACAAATCAACGGAGACGAAGTCGCGAGCAACAGCTACTTTTATATAATGGGGCGCTCAAAAATTTTCTTCGAAATCTCTTAACCCAAATGATTGAGTACAAGGAGATTAGATATTGCTTAGACATTGACATCAGATTTAATCTAGACCGATGACTCATCTAATTTTGCTACAAATAAAATCTAAATATTCGTCGATTATTCAAAAAAATGCAAATCCATAAAATGCATAAAAATACATTAAAAATAATAATAATAATAAATAAATAACCTTTATTTTCTTTGCCAAAAGTTCACAAGGGTTCAGATGCTAATATACAATTATGGCGACAAAACCTTCAAAAGTTGTCACAACTGATCCCTAGCTAGATTATTAAAATAATCTGTATTAAGGGATCAGTTCCGCTTCCATTAAGCCTAGCCGTTTTAAAAAACAGCTTAGCTGTATTGAATGCGGCTAGCCGTAATGTAATACAGCGAGTTAATATATGTTAATCCACCTGCGACATATATATTGGAGTACATTATCGTAGACTTTTAAATAAGTAAGACTTAAAGCATATTTTACATTGCCTATTCAAGATTTCATTTACACAGACAATAAACGAATGCTAAATGACTATTTATTCAAATGAATGCCATTACATTTGCTCTTGGATTTATTATACAAGCAGTCTCAGTTTTTGATACTTTAGTCCTATAATATAATTGGACTTTGGAGTTATGTTTAAAAATAAATTTATAGCCTGATTCTGTTCTTAAACCTTTAAAATACATACATTTATAAGGTTTAAGAATTACTATTATTATTTACTATTATACTTATATTATAAAGAAGTAATGTTTGTGTGTTTGTGGAAGTGTGGGGGATAGTCTCGGGATCTACTAAACTGATTTAAAAATTTAAAAAACTCTTTCAGCAATAGAAAGCCACACTGTTGCTACGCGTCATGGGCTATATAAAAAACCGAAAAGGATAACTAATATTATGCCCGGCGAAGTGGGCACGGGTCAGCTAGTATTATAGATATTACGTAAAAAACATTTGTAAAAAAAGCGCTGATTCCGCCCACATACTGCTCCGCTGTTTATCGGGATGCAAAAACTTTTATATTGTTTGGAATAAAAAAAAAGTTTATTAGGTAACCTGTGCCATCAGGTAACTCCGGTATATAAGTGTTTTCCATCTGCAAGCTGGAAGGTCGTTCACTGAGACCATTTTCAATTTCCCGAGTGAAAACTTCTGCCACTCGGCGCAAGGTGGCGCCACATAGCACTAAGCTGGATAGCCTGGATTCTACCTGTAAGCACAAACATTATCAAAAATGTTTCCTCTTTATCGTAACATCTAATTTCGATATCAATGTTCAATTGTTTTGGATTGTCGAAAGATATACGTATCGATATATGTATATCTCTAGACATAACTATACAATCTGTAATTTTTTTTATCAAAGCAGTAGATTTCTTCTTTTTTGTTATGGCAGGTAATGGAGTAAAATTCCATTAATTGAGATTTCTCGGATAAGCATATACTGCATGTCATTTGTAACTAATATTGCTTACTATGGGTAACATTTTTTCTAGAATCCAGAATTCCTCATACCATAAATTGATTTTCATAAGCATAAGTGATGCACATAATAATGAATTTTGATTGAAATTTTGTTCTCATTCAAGACGTTAAGACGTTTAATATCTAAACGAGGACGCTTTCTGAGTCGTGGAAAATTATATAAGTGTAAAAACTATATTAGTTTATTAATTGTAAATATAACAAAAACATTTATTAACTCTATAAGAAACTATTAATCGTAGTTTTAAATTATAAATTAAATTAAATTTCCGCCTTAGAAGCAATAGGCAGATTTTGAATATTATTAAATGCTATTTTTGTTAGGATAGGTAATAAATTTATTTATTTATTCACTCTTAGTTACAATATACAACATTAACATTTCATTGGATACAACATTTGTAACAGGCGGCCTTATCACTAACGAGTGATCTCTTCAAGGCAACCCATATATATAGAACCCTATAATGAGAAAAAGAACAAAGGTTAATTCGACGGCGATATGCAACTTATACTATTACATAATACATTATATAGTGTATAGAATATAACTAAATATATACATATGTAATTTAATTTAAAAACAGACAACATTACGTTTGACTGTACTTGTTTTGTTATATATAGATTATCTGAGATTTAGAATTATAGATGAAAAATATTGGTGATATTTAAAGCTACAGCGCAACTTCCATTAGAGTCCTCTATTTGACCGTCATGACACTACAAGGTCGGAACCTTGACCTCAGCCATTAATGTCAATCTCGTTACAACCGAAATAATGACCTTTATCTACACTGTTTATCAATCGACTTGACGGTCTGTTTGTAAGGAAATTCGTGTGAATGAAAATTATTTTGATGTGGTAGAGATAAGCTGAGAAATAGGCTTGTTCAGGTGGTACCACTTTTCAATACCAATAAACCTCGCTTTAAATAATGACATATCCTTAAAGATAATAATAATAAAAATACTTTATTGCCAATTTATTATACAATACAGAAATACACCTTAAACTAGAAATCAAAATACAGCAAATAGTGTTTCGACAATAGGCGGCCTTATCACTTTTAGTGATTTCTTACAGGCAACCTGTAGTACGGAAAAGCTGTTTAATCGTAATTAGGATGGTAAAAAGATGATACTCAGTTTCGTAAAAATGTTATTTATTACTTTTGTTTTGTAGTAATCAAGTACACAGGTACACAATGTAATACTTTGGATATTGTACATACATTATTTATGCGATGTTCTTACCACATTTCGTGATTTTTAAACCTATTTTGATAACCAATATCGAGATAAAAGTATCCATTTCGGAACTGAGCCAATGTAAAATTTCACGACACTTTCGGTTTCGGTTTAAAGAAATTTTATTCCCAAAAAAGACATAACTCACTTACTTGAGAATAATACTAAAAAATATGGATTACAATAGGTTCGTCATCAATATTACAACTCAAGAATGACCTATTCAATGCATTCATTTCCCTCCTAATAATCCTTTCTTCTCGATAAAAAGCCTGGCCTATGCTTTATCTCAGGTTCTAGACCATTTGTGTACTGAATTTCATTACAATCGGTTCAGTAGTTTTGGCGTGAAAGCGTGACAGACAGACAGAGTAACTTTCGCATTTATAACATTAGTAGGTATTATAACTTAGTTTATTTTACCCAGATCATATAACTTTTTATCGCCTTCTCGCAAAACCAGAATCTTTCGTTTCCTATTCACAATTTGAGCGATTAAAGATTTAATTATAACCATTATACGTATCTGCGTTTAATGTTTAGATAATTTAACCCTTTCTTTAGCTTGATAACCTCCTTCGCGTCAAAACATATTTAATCAAACACGAGTAGAAACATACCACGCAAGCGAATGTAACGTCACCATTTTTTGTAGCACGTTTATATTATTTCTTGGGCTTAAAATTTCCATCAGGGCTCTGTTATTGAGACTCCACTGTCTGTCTGTCTGTACGCTTAACTATCAACAAGCACTCTATCGTTATAATAAGATAGTTGATTTTTTATAGATTTATGAATGTCTTGTAGTCTACACCTATTTATTTACTTATGAACTATACTTTTTATGTTATCTTCTGTGTGATGTTTCTGCTTCAGTTAATACAATAGTGTGTATAATACAAATAATATTCTACAGAACATCCAGAATCTAAAAAATGATTATTTAAATCGGTTCAGCTGTTTTCGAGGTTCAAATGTCTTTTAATCGATTTTATATTACAGAAAATATATCGTTAGAATAATCCTTACTAGTATTATAAATGTGAAAGTAACTCCGTCTATCTGCCAGTCTGTCTGTCTTTCCATCACGCTAAAACTACTGAACCGATTAGAACGACATTTGGTACAAAGATAGTCTAAAGCCTGGGGAAGGACATAGGCTACTTCTTTTTAAATATCCCCAAAAGGTTGCGCGAGGGGTTAAAACTTTTTATAACTTTACGCTTTCACGCCAAACCGCTGAACTGATTGTAATGAAATTTGGTACACAGATGGTCTAGAGCTTGAGATAAAACATAGGGTACTTTTAACTGTAAAAAAGGGTTACAAGGTGGGAAGGGGGGGTCAAAGTTTATATGAAAGTCCAAGCGAACCGAGTCGCGGGCAACAGCTAGTATATGTATATGTTGAACTGTATTAAAGCGTTAACCATTGACCGGGATGACCCAAAACAAATTGTTTATCAGTAGAGAGCCAAGGTTAAGGTTGATATTGAGAATTATATTATAGTAATTCATTTTATTACCCGTTAGAACTTGATATGCCTTAGTGTTAAATATCATAGAGAAGATTAAGACGCGATATTAAATAGATATTTTTTATATCAATGCCACAAAAAACCACAAAAGCTGCATTGATAAAATTTTATACAAAGATAGTCTAAAGTTTGGTTGGAATCTTAAAAGTGAATAGTTTGTATAAATTACATGTATTTAATTATTTTGAACTCTTTATTGTACATATCAACAATAATAACAGGACATAAATAAAGATCAATAACACGTAAAAAAATGTGACCTTATTACTAAATAGCATTCTCTGCCAAGCAATGAGGGTTACGAAAATAAAAAAAAAATGTTTAATAACTATTATCTTTTAATTCCTATCGCATTTCAAGACGCAGTTTCAACTTAATTCTTATAAAATCTAGAAAATATATTTATTATAATTTAAAAATATTAAAAAAGCTTTTAGAACTACGAGTAACAAATACGTCAATTATTATCTTTATACAATAATGATATGTTAGTCTTCATTGTTACATGTTTAATTTTATTTTTATTAAACTTTTAGATAACATATTGAATCGTAATCCAGTTATACTTAAAGTAATAAAAACCAAAGGCAATTGATATAAATATGGAAACAATTTTATATTCACTAGACTTTTAATGATGAGTTATGTAAAAAGGTTATTTAAGAGGAGCAAAATCTTTACAAATTAATTTCTGTCTAAAATATACACGTTTACTACGAAGTGCGAAGCTTTACCATATAATATGTATTCAAAGATATGTATGATTAAAAGATTGAAGATATTTCTATACCTAAATATATGTACAGTTATCAGAAAGAATAATTATAGATCGTATGTGCTTCTGAGAACATATAATAACTTCACACGAGTAATATTAAGCCGGGAACCATGAACATCTCAATCAAGTCGACATCTGTCATAATTGCGACCGCAATTGAGCTCATCAATGCAATTGGCGCGCTTTTTCGTTTTACGTCAAACGCAATCTTTTTTTATTTTGTTTTTTTTTATATATGGCCAGGTTATCCTATGACAGCTTTATGTATATGGCAAGTTGTTGTTATTGTTTGCCAACATTAAATATTAATGGTGTGTTATTTGTTTACGTAATTATCGTAAGTATCAGATTGTATCTTTGATAGACCTATATTTAGAATACTTCTATTTTATACGTTGATTTTAATTGGTACAATAATTTTTGCGAGTTGTTCTTTTGTAGATTATTTAAAAAACATACATTTAATCATGAAGACTTCAAATTAAGCTACATATTATGTAACTCACAAAAAATGTATGTTTAGACAGAGTATAAAAGAAGCTTTATTCATTGAGCACAGATTTGTAGCATAAAATATTTCAAATGAGTACTAGTTTTACAATTACAGCATTATTCATAGGTCACATTATGTAGAATAATGCTTAACGTTGAATGTTTTCAGTGCCAGAAAATTAACAAATGTTTTTCTTTAACTTGTCATTGATGGTAATGTCGCACTACGCTCTGTTATTGAAAAGTGGCATAATCTACTCGTCCATGTAGGTATATAATATTTCAATAATAAAATGTCAGATATGATTTACAACGCTTTTAACCGTGTTACTCTTTATAAAATAATAAACAACTATCTACAATAAGTATTATATTATAACAGTAGCGTGTTATCTTGTAATAAGCATAAAATTGATACAATAAAATGTTTATATTGGCTGTTTGACAAAAAATTCCACGTAATACCTTATCATTTACGAGTTTTATAACAATATTATTATACCTACATAAATCCTTATTCATAGTCTACGTAAATAATAGATAAAGCATTAAAAAGCGAAATATATGTAACTGTAGTTTTATTCGCGTGGGGCTGACTAAGCTATGTACCAAATTATTTGTTTGTTTGAATGCGATAATGGCAACATTAACAAATAACAAGCGCCATATTTATTAAGAGGATATTTTTCACACGCGACTTATTCTAGAAGTTTCAATGCTGTTAGGCCGAAATGATCCAAGTATCCAAGTAAGTATGTACTTATTTAAAGAGTCATCATAAACTACATATACTTAAGATTTTCTCTAAGTTAATTGTTGTTAAGTTAATTGTGTAAAAGTTGGTTAATTTTTTCCCCTCCCCATTTTTTGGGGGATGTTCCATCGTAGACCTAACCATAACATAATCATAGGAATGTCTGAAGACAAAGTTGGGAATTTTATATGAGGCGTATCGCCTAAACAACGAAAACAAAAAATGTTTCCAGTATTTTTTAAATAATCGATACGTCGCATTAAATATGACTTCCTTAAAATCATTGCCCTCGTGAAAAAAAAAACAAAAAAATAAATAATATCAAAAAAACTTACAGCAACAGCACGAGCTCTATCTTCAAGATCTAATGCTGGTGGTAGGAACTGCTTCTCCCAAGGTACTTCGTGAATGCCATTAGTGTACGTCCCATTGGTTCCGTTAGTACCATTCGTACCATTCGTGGTACCGTTGGTACCGTTCATGTAAACCGCGTGCCCGTTCGTGTGTCCATTTTCGACCGCTAACGACATTTTGTGTCTGAAACAAGACATATTCTAAATTTATAAAAATTCAAAAGCTTACAAAATAATGACATTTCGAAAAAGTTTGAAGTTATTTTTTGACGCGCCAAAAAAGATAACCTCAAAATTCCTACCCGTATTTAAGTAAATAATTAAACTGTTTATACTAAGAGTATATTATTTAAGTCATAATTAAATCTCTGTAATAATTATAATAATCTTAATATTGCGACGCAAATGTCTCCGATAACCGCCATTAGTCTCGCTAGATATTAATTACTGGATGTGGCCACTTAGGCCAATTATGTTTTGTCTTACAATTATATAAGTACCAAATACGATATCTAGATTGACCAGGTTAAAGAGTATCAAATACCAATTATTAAAATTTTTATTTCAATAGATAATTATAAAAAATTACTTACTCGGATGAACTATAATTTATAATTTCATTAAAATAATTAAAAGAAAAAAATGCAATATATTTTTATTTGTGTACTTGTTGTTATTTTAAAACCTATATCATATTAATGATAGTTTAAAAAAATACGCAACATTAAAATCATTCCATTATTAACAATACATTTCGCTGCAAATGACTTAAATTATTACGACTATTTTTAAATACATAGGTACTTATTATATTAATAATAGCTCGACTCCGTCGTCCATGGCTTTTCATATAAACTTTAACCCTTTATAATCCTTTTTACTATTTTAAAAGTAGCCTATGTCCTTTCCCAGGCTCTAGACCAACCAAATTTCGTTCTAATTGGTTTAGTAGATTTTGCAAAATGGAAAGACAGACAGACAGACAGAGTTACTTTCGCATTTATAATATTAGTATGGATTCACTTAAACAAACATAACAATTTAGAACGTTACGAATGGATATTCGTTAATTGATAAATTTACCACGAGACGTCGCCAATTGATAAATTTACGAAAATATGGTCGTAAAATAATACAAATTGTCTCTCGTTTAGAATCCTACGAAGCTTTATAAATTTCCTAGGAAATTTATAAATTTGCTCTTCTTGAACAGAAATAAAATCAAAACGGTACGCCATTTTACGCGAAACTCTAAACTAGTCAAAACCAGATTTTTAATTATCATATGATTTGCAAATCCCACGTTTGAAATAATTTTAAGATATTATTATTCCTTTGATATGTTATCATAATAAATTATACTTAATACACATCGTACAATTTATTTGTTTCGATAAAAAATTGATTACTATCTTAGTGGTATCAATAGAATGTGATACAGAATATCTTATTTTAGTTGTGCCCCATGAATTATGGTTTAAAGATATTATGTTATACACCAACAAATCAACCGAAAAAATGGTTCCGCACAGCAGACACATATACATACAACTACAAGTCAAAATAATAAAAAAGAGATAATTGATAAAAACAACAAGAAGAAAAGAGATAGTTAGTTTTGTCAGTTGCGCGTGAATGCACCGGCAACCTATCACCTAAAGGTAAGACGTCCTAATTGGGATTATTTAATATAATTTTATCATTGGAATAGATACTCAAAAAATACTAAGAAACGAATTTAGCCGAATTGGTAGATTACTTCTTCAGCTTTTTGCTAAACAACATTGAATTGTATAATGTATATACGGTTATCTACAATTCATTTTTATAAAGATAGATTATTCCTGTTTGAATTAAAATTTTAGTACTTTGAAGAACATTATATATGTAAATAAAGTAAATACATAATTTACACTCTTGAGTCACGCAATAACGTGGCTTTCTATTGGTGAAAAAAATTATTAGTAGATCCCGAGATTACCCCTTACAATTTAACAAACACACAAACTTTACTTCATTATAGTATCATATATAGATATACGAAACCAATATATTTAAGTACCTACACATAATTTCGCAGACAAGTTTTTTATATAACAATACTATAGATAGTATGAAATTATGGCTTTTTTTAATCTTTAACAGTCACCTTGACATCGTATGTTTATATCTGTTTGTGGTTTCTCGTTATATCGAGAAACGACCAATCAAATTCAATTGTACGATAACCATAGGTTTATTTGTAATAGAGAATAACGCCTCATCTTCCAATATAGCTGTAGCGACCGCTTCTAATGCGCTGGATCTGAATCGCGCTTATGATATTTCTTCGAGACTTAGTAATTAGGATATATTATATACAACAACTCGACATCATTATCATTATAAGAGTACTCCTTATAATGATAAATGATAATGATTAAATTTTTTCATTGTACAGAAAAGAAGGAATTAAATAAAAAAGGAAAAGGCACTCTGTGTACTACAAACAATCTCTTCGAGGCGACATATTCAAAAATAATATCGACTCGTACATTAAAAACTTATTATTATTAATCACCTCCTTATCGTATGAATCAAATATTTATTCGTATATCTACACTACTCTAGCACAGAAACATCTATTTTATTTACGCATTAAATCACTAACGCACACGTGCACTTAATGTTTGTGTGTGCGTGTGTGTGTGTCTGTTAAATGCATGCGCCGGCGCATCGGTGTGGCTGTGACGTAGAGACGCGCCCTCCACAAGTATTTGTGGTTATATTTGTCGATAACACCAATGTTGGCCTCCAATATCTTGTTGGAATGCATTTTATACATATAAATGTCATGGAACAGCTCTCGACTTGTAAATTACAATGAGTTTATAAAATAAAAAACATTTTATCAGCATAATATTATCTGCGTTGCTAAGCATTTTAAAAGTGTAATAATATAAGCTATAAAAACGTTAATGCCGTTAGAGTGATAAGATTTCGTTTCTTTTTATCAATGTACTAAACATAATTTGGATATTCGCGTCTGTTACAAGAACAGGCAAAAATGAGTAGGTATTTTTGACATAACGCAATATTAACATTGTTAGAAATTGTCTAGTACACAATAGAAATAGAAACCGACTCTGAAATAAACAATTAAAAATTGTTTACTAGGACGAAAGTTTTGAGGTAACAAACAAACAAATAGATTGACAATGCTAATAATACTGTAAGTATTTATTAAACATTCTTATTATAATAATGATTATTTAAATATATTAACTAGCAACCTTGGACGTGATATTATGTCAACGTAACCGCAAGATGGCGCCACGTCGCAATTACTCATGTATCTAAAGTAATTCGATACTTAAGCTATTTTAAATAAATGCACGCTATTATTTATCTATATTTAAGAGTATATTATGTTTACGTTAGGGTATTAGTATTAAAATAATATTGTCCAGAAAATTTACATACGTTTTCGAATGAAATTAAATCGAAGTAAGTTTCTTACTATAAAGAATAAATGGAAAAAATGCAAAATTGTTTAAGCAGCTCTCGTGTTTTGTGTCATTACATTGGTGGAAAAGAAAACTATTTCCAGGAATCCCATGGTCCTCCCATTTAATATACACCAACTGAAGTAGAACAGCACTTAAAAATACTTGTACAGTTAATTTAACTGCCACGAATCAACATCTAGTGATATTTTTTGGCTTAATGTATTTTTAGATACGGTTTCGTCCAAGCGAAGATTTATCTTAGTGGGTTTTGTAGTAGGTTTTTGGAGACTTGTAAAAAGTTTAAAAAATATTTTTTACTCTTGTATTTTCATTATTATATAGTACGAAGAATTATTTTCAGTTGTTCTTTCACATAGAGAAAAGTTGAATGTTCGAATGAATACTTTGTATAATTCAATTGACTAAAAAAAATTTTTTATTTTTATTTATAATTAATATTAACTTTGCTACACTTCAAAATCAAAGCGAGCTAATGATTTTTGGATTTATCTGTAAATTGGCATACCAACCTATTGGTTGCGATACTTTAATCCCGATATTAACAACGGAAAGAAAATCGGCTAGTTTTTTTTAATTGCTGAAATTGCCATCGTAAAAAAAACAATGATTAAGGTATTTCGCAGGAGATCTGTCTCTGTTTTATCTGTTATCGAAATCTTGACAGCTAAATATGCGATCATAGATAAAATATTGCACAATAATCTTATCACAGCAGACATTTTTATCTTAGAGCATTCGGCCCACTAAAACATACAAGTATTATATAAGTAATTATAAGTATATATATAATAACCTCAGTAGTATACTAGGCTTAATTGATTAATTATTAATGTATAACTTACAA
>JADANM010005856.1:5978114-6033231 GCA_026213755.1 Eurema hecabe | reverse complement strand
TGCGGCTTGTAGCCGGTGTGTATCCGGATGTGGAACTTGAGGTGCTCCTGCGAGGAGAGCGCCTTGCCGCACACATTGCACAGGTAGTTCCGCTCGCCCGAGTGCGAGCGCATGTGGCGGCGCAGCGAGTTGAGGTGCGCGAAGTGGCGGCCGCACGCCGCGCAGCGCAGCGCCAGCGCGCCCGCCGCCTGCGCCGGGTGCGCTGCGCTGCGGTGCGCGAGCAGGCATCTGCGGACACACACACACACACACCTTTTATATCTGTACTATTCGAGGTTTTAGCTAGGGAGTGATTAAGTCGAGTGAATGAGTGAGTGAGTGAGTGAGTGAGAAGAGTGAGAGAGTGGAGTGAGTGATTAAATGAGTGATTTGAGTTAAGTGAGTGATGGGGAAGAGCAAACACAAGAAATTTTAAATTTTATGTTCTTGCTACATATGTATGTATTCATTTATGTAAGAAATAGAGAGCACCGCCGACCAATAAGGAAACTTATACTTTGCGGGACTTGATTTAATAAGAAATCTATTATGAGATATCATTACTTGACTCTGGTTATCTGTGAAAGAGTAAAAGCCAACAATTCTTAAATATTATTAAATTTTACAACCAGCTCACACTGCGAAGATTAAAAAATCTGAGCAAACTTAGAGATAAATCAAATTAAATTTATGAAACAACAAACAACACTAAATTCAGTAGTACCAATTGTATAATAGGTTTTATATCTCAAACACAAATCTTGGTTGTAACTCAGTAAACTTACCTCATATACACAAACCCTTCGGGACACAGGTCACAAACAAATCTCTTCTCTAATGTGACGGGTGCTTTTGACCCTGATAAAGTTTCTATCCGCTGGTGCGCTATGCCTGAAATTAGATATTATCATCTCTTAAGATACACATTTACTAAATCATTTTTTTTATACGTAATTGAAGGTTATTAAAATATATAGATTTAAAAAAAAGTATTTTATAAATGTTAATTTGCTCACTGTTATAACATAATGAATTTCTTAATATGTTTTATTTCTAATTCACATTTGGGCAGACTAGGGGTTTATATTAACCCTAACAAACTTAAAAACAAAAGAAACAATTTATATATTGTACTTAATTTATATATTTTCATTTCCCATTCCCCTTCCAATACAGGTTTTGGTTACTTTACCATAGTAACCAAAACCCATCTCACTAATATTATAATTGTGAAAGTTTGTTAGAATGTATGTTTGTTATTCTTTCACACAAAAACGGCTTGACCTCGGGGAATAGCCTGTTTTATATTATATCACTAACTATGTCCAATACTGGGATAACAAGTTTCAAATTTATTAATCCAGTACCTAGTACCAACATGAAAAACATCAGCCAAATCCTTTCAATAGTTTTCACTTAAAAGAGCAACCAAAATACATTCATGATCTCTATTTAACTTTCACATTTATTGTATTAACCAGCTGTTGCTCGTGACTTCGTCCCCGTTGGATCTATTTCTATTATTATGTTATAGTGAGTCAATCTTAGAAGATAGACATATACTGTCGCGGACTTTTTTTTAGATCATTTAAAGAGGAATAATTCTTTTTGTATCTTGAACCGTTTTCGCAGCGCACGCAAAGGAAGCCTTCAAAGATGAATAATTTTCCCCGTTTTTCCACATTTTCTATTATATCTTCGCTCCTATTAGTCGCAGCGTGATGTTATGTAGCCTAAATCCTTCCTCGATAAATGGTCTATTCAATAAAAAAGATTTTTTCAATTCGATCCGGGACTTTCTGAGATTAGCGAGTTCAAACAAACAAACAAACTACAGCTTTATATATTTGTACAGATTTGATCTAAATGTTAAACATACCATGTTTGAGTATCTGCTGGTGATCTTTAAATGTTCTTTCACAGAGAGAACACCGATATGGCCGTCTATCTCTTTCCCAATGACCCTGCCAATGAGATTCCCATTCCTTTTCATCACTTATTTTCTAAAAAAAAAAAATTTGTATTACTGTTTATTTAAATAAAATGATAATTTTGATTGTTTAAGCAATATAACAAGTCAGTATTAGAAATACTTAAACCTCGAACAAAACGCAAGCAAACTGAGCTGGTAAAGTATCACACTATCACACATCCTATCACACCTAACAAACGACCTGACGACCTTGAAGGCCTGAACCGATTTTCACCAGACATAGCTAAGAACACTCTCGACGGGTATACCCGTTCAACAAAATTCAAACAAAAAAACCGCATTAAAATCAGATCATCCGTTTTGGAGCTACGTTGCCTCAGACAGACACTAAAACACCTCATACTTATAACACCCATCGTTTTTCTTTGGGGGTTGTACGATGTTTGCATCGTACAGAGTGTTATCAGCATTTTTATCTATTGCACATCATTAGCATTTTCATATACTTTTCAATAGCACTTAATTAGTTCATAATAAGCCGTCGCGTGTAGCATTTGTATATACCTTGAACTATCAGCAGCAGCATTTTATTATAAGCATCAACATCCCACAGTGTATGAACCGTACATCTTTATGGTCCTTCGAGTATATTTACAGGGGTTAAAAATAAAAACATGATATATAGCTATATACTATTGACATATACCTAACAAAAAGGCAAGACATAGTAATAGGGTTTGTTTAACTGTAACTAAATAAAGTAATAATATGTGGAATTTTTTACTTACTTTTTGACATCTTGAACAGCGAGCGGGTGTTTTATCAGGAAATGGAGGAGTAGGTGGGCTCTCTACTGTTTTAAGTTTTTTCGCGTGCTCTCTGAAAATGTTTAGAAGCTAATGAATGTTAACATTACTAGCTTTTACATTTAATTATGTTTTTATACTGATAATTGTGTTTATACATCTTATCAATGAAATGTAACTTCTGTTATGCTTCTATTAGTACTAAATTGTAGTGCTGACAAAAAATGGTAATAATTTCAACTGTATATGTATGTTTATATTCATCGTAGCTGTTAAACTACTAAATAAATGGGGTATACATACATAGATGTATATGAAAATTCTAAATAGTGTTTAAAATTAAATAGTGAGGTTATAATAGTAGAATATTTTTTTGGTAAATATAAAAAAACACTCACTTATAATGCTGTAACAGAGCAGACCGTGTCAAACAGTTCACATAACAAATACAGCAACTGAAAACATCTGATTTCGTTTTATTCTCAATATAATCATCTTCCGACTCCTCCTTAACTAATGACAAATTAACATCAGATTCATTCTTAACTTCATCAGCATTCACACTGTCTAAGAAACTGACTTTCCTTTTTCTGGCCTTACTATTCTTAACTTCGCATTTATCGCTCTTCTTCTTGCTTTTCTTATTTTTCTTAACTTCAATGAGTAATTCATCGTCACTATTGTCTGTAATACGCTCGGGAAGGTCTGGTGCAACATCCTCCTCCTGCTTTATAGGTGACACGGGCTCGGATGGTAATGGCTCGCACTTCACTTTAATTTCAAATTGTTCTGTTTGAGTACATTGATCTATAAGGGCTTTAGAACTATTTTGTATGTAGGGACTTTCAGTCTTATTTAAGAATGATGGAACAGCGTCTGATGCTTCTGACAGAAGCCTGTGCAATCTGAAAATGTGTACATTAGTATTGTTTGAGTTTAGATAATAATATAAAAGCATAAGTGATAGAACTTGGACAACAATAAGTTAGGATATAAAGTATTAATTTTACTGACGATTAAAATCCTATTTCTGATTTATGTTGTATATATGATGTTATAACAAAAACTATTTTTGAAAAGGTATAAGTGACGCTACTTCGTAAAATTACCTGGCTTCAACTTCGATAGTTTCATTACAAAACTGATAAAAGTCATTAACTTTACAACTACATTTGTCGCAAATCTTTTTAGGAAGGCGATCATTTTTAAATATCTGCAAATAAGATTAGTTAACATGATAAATTATTGTGTAAAGAATAACCACTAGAGTTAGAAATTTCATGCAAAAAATACCTTTATTGGCATATATAATGACATTTTTAAAAACAACGCACTCTCATCGTCAAAAATATAATTGTTTACAAATTTTGTAGAACAACATAGTCGACATACACTATCCATGTCGGAAGAAATATTTAATTCACAAATTAATCAGATCTTGTTTACACATTTCTACGAAAATGACAGGTTGATCGTATTTCGGCCATGTGTCAACTAAAACAGATAGAGTTGCCATGCACCTAAATTGCTTCAGAGCGTTTTGAGAGACCCATCACGTGATAGCGATATAATATTATTCTACATACGTATACTTTAGCAGACGAAAGGGGTGGGCGGAGAAGGCAGGCGCAGACGAGCCTCTGCGCCAAACTTTTGATTAATGAACAGATCGTTGAAAAGTTAACTTACTTGGGCTAAATTACAAATATTCAAAACATTGTAAACTTGACTTTCACTTGCGCTTGCTGAATTTTACATTATAGCGACAAATTTCTCATGAAATGGATTATGATGTGCAAAGTAATAAACATGGGCTATTTATAAATTTAAAATTATGTTACATTATTCTTCTATATGAATAACATAATAAATCTACATCAAAATTTAGTTTTTCTACAAAATAATATATCCGATTTCTTTATCAGGAAACACAAGTAAGTCATGTTTTTATCTGATGTATTTCTAAGCGTAAGTCAGATATTGTTATCACAATTCCTATTAGATAGCACACATTATAAAAACTTTCCGAAATAAATTTTGGTAAACATTACGCGATTTATTGTAAATAGGAAACCGTTTTGTAAAACACTTATATCATGAGCAACTTTTACCATATAATTTTACTTTTAACCTTTCATACGTTAACATTATAACTGTTTAATTAAATGCTAAAGGTAAATTAATTAATATAAAGCATTCGAACAGCACTGATTGATGCATTTTCGAATCCCGAACCATAATTCTAATCCTACTCCAGCTGGGAATAAAGCAATATTGAATAAAATTTTATTTAAAATAATAATCACTCTTGAAATTGGCATACCGTAACTTCCTGAAGCTAGTTCTTTTCGCGATAGGCCGCGATAAAGTCGACTACCACTTATCTTTATCGTGCGCCTTCAATAAATAATGTGTAAAAAACGAGATAAAACCAAGGTACTATTGTAGTTGGCTGACGTGACTATGGTATGCATATAACTTGTCTTTCGAATCACTTAAACATACTATGCAAAAACTATATAGCCAAAAATATTAATTAAACTATTGTAAGGATTACTATTTACGTATTATCATTACATAGTATAAAACAAAGTCGCTATCGCTGTCTGTATGTCCCTATGTATGCTTAGATCTTTAAAACTACGCAACGGATTTTGATGCAGTTTTTTTTAATAGATAGAGTGATTCTTAAGGAAGGTTTATGTGTATAATACATGCATAATATAGTAGAGAATCACTGATAAATTTAAAGGTTTCTAATGTGATGTCGTAAATAAGATCTTTTTTTACGCTCATATTGCAAACGCTGACTAAACCCTGCGAGATAGACCAAAATATTGTACTACAGTATGGTCCACCTTAAAAAGTTCAACAAAAAACTCCGGGATGGCATATGTCTATCTCTCACCACTCTCTCACCCGTGCGAGTTTCTTACGCCGGTTCTTCTCGCCGGGTTAGTTCCCGAACCGGTGGTAGGCATCATGTAGACTTTCTGAGGGTGTTTTGATTGAAACTTATTCAGAATAAAATTTATTTTCATTTTCATTTTCATTTTCTCAGGGATAACCCACCATAACCATTTTTAATCCTTTACTAATAAATGGTTAATTACGAAGTGATTTTAAACTATACAGCAATAATCCTTATCCAATTAAGTACTTTAAATAAATTGTGCATTTATTGTAGATCAATATGCTTTTTACAGCAAGTAATTTAACTGAATAGTTCCGAAGATATTACAAATTTAAAATGCAGGGACGTAGTTGTTGGACATTCTGTAGTTGCATCCGTGCGAAGCATGGGCGATTCGCTAGTATTCTATTATTTAATTCCAAATTGCAATATTCTATCGACTTAATTATTATCGAATATAATAGTGTTCCAAGGTTGGCAAACTGTTCTTAACCATTGATTCAATGTGTTGTTTATGATTAGAAATTTTCACCCATGCTTTTAAAACTGTCTTATAAATGAGTAACGATTGACATAAGATATTATGTACTTTACTATCAAAAATATAATCGTCTTCATATCTTTGTTGCTATGTATAGAACCAGTCAGATAAAATACGTCGATGTTACTATTAAAAAAATTAAGTCGTAGTAAAGATCCGAACACTTCCTCTTCTTTCCGTTAAATTTCTTCAAAGATGCCCTTCTTTAATTTCAATTTTGCTCAAAATATCGATTCAAAAGGCCATTATATTACACAATTTTGCGTTTAGAATAATTGATATTAAAATAATTTTAGCGTAACAAAGAGGCTATACCTACAGAATAAACAAGTATATACAGTGTACATGCATGCATGTGAATATCTTGCAAATGCTCAATTTATAATAATTTCCAAAATTAAAAACTATTTTTTAATATGAGTATAGATAATACTCATATTAAAAATTACCTTTCCGCGTGACCTCAATAGATCAACAATTCAGTCCCAAAGTACTTTGACCGTACAAGTATTTGTTCAACTTGTCTTTCGTTTTGGATTTCGTGTGAATTTTATCAGATAGCATTCGATAACGGAGTAAAAAATAGGTTCAGGTGTGGCCCTATCACCGATAGCTCCGTTGAATATCTCGGCCTAGCCGTTCCAGGATGAGCTGTGTTTTAAAGCACGTTTCGACTTTTTTTAAAATACTTCTGGTTTTTTTAACACAAAGCCACTTAGATGAGATTTTGTTATGACAACTACATAACGGATAATTTACATAGGCATACTTTTCTTTCATCTAATTTTGTATAAAGTAAAAAATTTTAAGTACTTAAGAAATAACTTCATACTACATGACAAATCGTACATTTCAATATTATATTCTTCAACGTGTAAAATTTTTTTTATAATGGTTAAGATTACATTAATATTTGACCTAAATCTTTAGTAGAATTTAATTAAAATGGATGAATCATTAATTTAAAATAGTATGTTCGTTGAAGGAATATTTTCAAAGATACTTTGGCTAGTCTGAAATAAGTACAATTTAGAAATTATAAATTATCTTATAATTCAATTATTTAAAATAAAATACACCACGAAAAAATAGATACGCCAAATCCTTTTGAAATTAGACTAGTGCCTATACCATTAAACTATGTTTTAGTTTTTACATATTATTAATGTAGATGTGTTTCAAAGTTAAAGACTAGAAAATTATCATACCAATGATTCTACGTTCGTATCACTGTGAAATTATGAGGGCGTTGTTACATCATACCAGTTTCCAACAAAACTATTTTAAACCTATGTAGTGTTTTATTCCGATATATTGCTTATACTACCTTTGTCACGCAGTTTCAACCGTTTAAAAGTTGATAAAGTATAAAGAAATACGTATTTCTAGAAACATTATTTTGATGTAACTGTAGTTACATGATAAATGCATAAGTCTGAAGATTTATGGACTCTTGTTACCCGAAATCATTCGCGTTATAATATGTTGGTAAAACCGTTAGATTTAGTTAACTATATCACAGTAAAGTTTAAAAATAAATTAAGTACCTACTTAAAGTGAAAACGTGAAAAATTTCCAACGAATGCAAATAAACAAATGTATTTTTTCTTAAAAAAATAACTAGCAAAGAAATGTCATTATCGCCTCCGATTTTAATACCTATCTCTCAAGTGGAATTTGCTCTGAACATCATTTAAAAATGACCATTAGTGTATGTGTTCATAGTATACCTACTTAAAGAAACATTGCAACATATCTTAAATGAAGACATACAGCAATCCTTATACATTAAATATCGTTCACCGCGACCAACACATGTCCGAAGTTAAGAACCTTGAAACATTTGATAAACATAAGATGAAAATCGATACGGGAAACTTGCGAGTCAACTTTGTAATTCAGTGAAACGGCACACACGCCTCTGAACTCCAGCTTAACTTTAACCCACATAACAAAGTTCAATGTAAACACAATACGGCTGAAGTTTTCAAAGTCCCGGTTCACGGCCGCGGGGCCGCGCCCCCAAACTCACCCTCTGAAGTTATTGTCGCGACCCCTTCAGATATTGCCAATGCTCGCTGCCTTTCACGGTGCTCGCGTACTACTGTAACCGCGAATTGCATGACTGATATTGAGAACAATTGCTATGTCTGTAATAGTCCTTTTGTACAAACTTCGCTTGAAAATATTACGGATTGAAGCTATGCTAGTTTAATTCTACGAAGAGTCATTGTCAGCCATCTTAACGAAATACTTGATTCGGTAAATTTTTGATTAGTCTAACATAGATTAGACCAAGAAAATATGTCTAAAATTCTCCGTGTGTAATAACAATAAAGATTTAATATAAAGGTTAATGGGGTCCAAGTTATGTGCAATCTTAAATTGTGTTGTTTCATTTTTTGTCTCCGTGCCACGACATTTTGGGCGTATTTTATGTTTAATTAGGAAACAAGTCAATTAGTTGCTTGGGCTTATACTTAAAATGAGCGACGTTGTTATTATTATACACCTGTCTATAAGTGTTCCAGAAAGCACACATCGGGCGTTATCAAATGACACCATTTGATATGCGCCTTTTGCCACCTTATCTGTCATGTCGAAATTCTTCCACGTACTATACATATGATGTGGCTATTCTTGTAAAATTATTAAATACCTATTTCTTGACGTAGCGTTCAGGTATTTAAGTAAAAAACAACTGTCATGTTTCTTAGCAATTATAGCTGTTTATCTTAATATTATTATTCTGAAAGAATGTGTTACGAAATCAGCAGTAAATCACCCTTATTTTTATGTCAATCCTGATAGTCAAAGGCAATTTGATGTACCCTTACATTTTGGGATTTATATAAATGTACATTTAAGTCCTATTCTAGGTACCTAAATCGACAAAAGCCGGTGTAATGGAAACTAGTGTGTTTGAGTTTGCGTAAGACAAATAGTGTCACCTAAACCCTATAATATCACACTCGATTGTTTGAAGCAGACGAGAAAATGTAATTATCTATTGCCAACGAGATATAACGTAATAAACGTGTATCTTCATTGTCAACAACTAGTCATAGTGATGAAGTTGTAAGCAGATAGCGTGCTAGAGGCATCGGCCCCGGACGGCCGCTGAGTCTGAAGTTTTTGGAGTCCTGTATTTTGAATCACCGGCGTCGGTGGCTTATCGATACCGAACCGATTGGCTGGCTAAAGTGTTTGCGTCCCCGATACGACCTGCGAGGGCCAATCAATTCCTCGTGCAGTCGAATCTTATCATAATCATGGTGGACATTTGCGCCTCGTGGCAGTACCCTGATATCGTATCTGAAGATATGATCGAGTGTATAAATATGGAGCCATCGATCGATCGACTCTCTATCGAAGTTTGCGCTGTGATTCAAATGACCGTTGGTACTTAGTGTCCTGTTTAAACCATCTTTCTAATTTTGGGGTGTATCAGTTTCAAGTGTGCTAGATTGTTATTGCGCTAACATGGTAATTGTTGAATTGTGCCATATTTTAATACCAACGTTTTTTAAATGTGACGCGTAGGTAAAAATAGTTTAATGTCACACATATGATTACGCAATCAGGTATACTTAGTTAATAGATAATTGTTTGAGAATTGTCTGTTTCGTTTGTTGCTGCTGAGTTAATATGGAGAATTTTAGAATGTACAAGTATATCATTAAAGAATATCGAAAATAGAGTTATTTAGAATAACGTGACGGGGAAAAGCAATGCTCTTATCAGAGAGCGTTAGCCGCACCTTTTCGTGCGGTGATAGCACAGCGCGGCTTCATAACGAGCGCGCACACTACGATTATCGCACGGAATTATTATAGCGTCATACAAAATTATTATTTTTCTGTTACAGGTGGGATTGCCGCACAGCCACGGAGAACGAAACCACTCATCAAGGTTTACTCGTCTGAGTTGGACAGGGGATCTTGACAGTTTGCTTTAATGCTGCCAGATCTATCTTTCCAGCTCACACGTGAAGCCATCCTCGTCAGCCATTTCATCAATGAGCTCTGATCATCAAAATGATTCGCGTGAAGGATTAAGTGGAGGTGTGATCTCTTCACTTTTTATGTTTAAAGTGAGATTCAACTCCTCCAACTTAACCCTGAATCGCATTTTCAACGGAGATTGGAGCATTCATTTGTTTCAAGAATCATTTTTTTATTTATTTTATATGTTTGATTTAATGCGTCTAATAAAATAAATATGACAATAGTAATTTTAATAAATATAGAAACATTGTTGGATTTTTTTCTTATTAACACTTATCCATATTATGTGATGAAATAAAGTAATAAAATTAAACATGACGACGATATTACACTTATTATCTCTACTTAAATTTACCGCCGCAGCTATGTAATGGCGCCACCGGCCACTGAACGCGCATGCGAGCGTTGAGAGAGACCCAATCTATACAGACTAGTCTGAAGTTGTTCACAAATCACAAAAAAAAATCACAACAGCTATACAAAAAATAGGCAAAAAAATGTTGGTAACACCGGTGCGCTAAAAAAGCTTGCAAACTTCACGCACGTAACCTGCGCTGGACATCGACTCGTTCGTAGCTCACTCAGGGAAAATGTATATTGATTTTTCAAAGAAAACTCAACCGATGTAACAAAACACCGTTCGCGGAGTGTTTATACGCGTATTAAAACGTCGCGGTCGATGTGTTGTATCGCCGAGATGGTGCGACGGTGTATCTCGGCGTGTTTTAAGTGAGATCATAGTGTGTTGCGTCGCTCGGCCGTCGGCCCGGAGCCTGGCTGCGGCCAGGGCCTGGGCGCGCCATGGACGCCGCTGACCCGCTACGAACGGCTAGGCCGTGAGTATCACGCGCTTCGGATATCCTTGAGCCGTCACCGAAACGTCGTTAAGCGTTGGATTATTTCGGTCTGCTTGAGCTAAAATCCATCTGAAGTTGCGAATCGTCCCTTACATTCATTCGTATTGCAAAGTCGCCATTCTCTCGGTCGTGCGGCGTCACGGCCTCCGCAGCGTTGCGCCATTTCGGAACGGTCGGATCGTCCGCGAGCGCTAGGCGAGGCGAGGACACGGCTATGTCGCGGTCGCAGGGCGGCAGGGCGCCGCCGTCGATAGTAATCTCGCAGCGCGGCGGCCGAGCGTGACTGCTCCGCCTCCGCCTCCGCCTCGCACCGCCGTGCTCGACTAGTCCTCGTCGTGGCCGCCAGCCGTGTTCAGTGCATGAATGGCTAATGGACATTGCCATAAATCGTCAGTCGTGTTTACAGTTTTTGTCAATAACGAGTGTCGCGCCGCCCTTTGTCCGACGGGGGCGGTAGGACGGTAGGACGGTAGGACGGTTCTCATGCGGTCAGCTCGCCTGGCGCTCACGAAACGACCGAGTGAATTATGGCTATGTGCATATACGTCGTGCACTACACATACCTAACGTACGCGCCTACCTATCTATACTACAGTCAGCGATGAGCGAAGGCTGTAACTACGTACCTATTCAAACAAAGCATTTTGCTCGCAAGTCTATACTGCTAGCACGAACGGCTAGTTTTCGCGTTCTTTACAATATTTAGACTCACGTCGTTATCGTGTTTTTATCACAACCATAATTTATAAGTTTGCAAACATCTGTGCTTGTCAATTGTCTAAATTAGTGTGCATTTTTTGAGGTTAGGTCGTGATTTGTGCTAAATTCGCAATTCGCGAGGAGAGTGGTTTCCGTAGTGATAATAAAAGTGTATGAAAACGTTATTTTAAGACATTTGTGCTTTTAGTGTGGAAAAAAATGTGTCTGCTAGGCCAAGACTGTGTTTCAAAAGACAGCACATAATCTTTGTGTTTTGAATCGCCTATTCAATGCAGGAATTCCACATAAATTGGTAATTAAATGTTTTTGCACAGTTAAGTATGGATTTGCAGTGATTTGAGTGGGAATGTATGAGGCTTGGCTGTAAGAAGTGGAACAATCTTGTCCGGGAACTGGGTGATACTCCTTTTATACTTGTTCACACAAAACATACTGTTAGACTTATCCAAACAAAATCAAATAAGCTACATTGCTTGTCTTTCTCAAATAGATATTTTTGGGTTTCACTACAATCCAACCACTTGACAACCAAAATGTTTTGAATACAACTTAGACAATTAATATGTTTTTATTACACAAAAGTCAGCTTAAAAATTATAATCATCCTTTGACAAAGATTTTCTCTTCAGGCTATTTTTAAACAGAAGGTATTGATTATATCATGTTCGGCTAATATTTATATTGCAAAATTATTACCTAACATGTTTTATTAATTGCAGCTATAAATCATTTTTGATTAAGTGTATGTGCTTTATTTTTTGCATCTACTAAGACGCTGTATTTCATTTTAATACAAGCCATGACAATAATAAATACATTTTTAATGAGTTATTTTTGGAATATTATATCAGCCTGCAAGTGGAAAGTGTTAGAAGTAGCATTTCAAATTTAATTTATTTTTATCATACAAAATTTGACATATTTTTGATAGTAATTATAACTTAACATGCAAGAGGTATACATATAGATTTTTGTGAAACCTAGCTAGAACTAAATCTGGCATCATTTAAGTTTTTAAAACTTAACATTATAACGAAATTTTAAACAATACTTTAATTCACTTTGCAAAATATGAATGTCACTGGATTTATTTTTAATGTAACAGACAGTATCTTTACTAAATTCTCTAACACAGATAAAATAAATAAGGTTTTAAATTGTGAGTATCTTAGAAAAAGGTTTTATATCATACACACAAATTCCTAAATGAGTGGCAATGAACTACAAAATTGTTTATCTTAATTGTAGCGTTCATTCAAGTAATATGATCGTACAACTCTTAAAATTACATTAGAACTTGACCTAGTGACATATGACACTTATTTTAATCATGTTTGCATGATTCTGTAGCAGTTTAGTTTTGCATAGATCATATATCTTATAATTCCTAGCATATAAAAAAAAAACATTTCTTCATACAAATTGTACTAAGATTGTCATTATATTGTAGGAGTATACTTTTTTTTTTGAGAAAAAGCATGGCAAGGCCCATAACAACTATAATAAATTGTCGAATTTGTACATTAGGCCATGTGTGGATGGAATGATACAACAAAAAATACAAATTTTAAATGGTTTTCTTTATTCAAGGCTCTACTCTGTAGTTTATGAATTTACCTGACATCTTAATATGTTTTGAAGCATTTAACTTATGTGTTTTGAAGATGTTTTTAAAAAATTAGTGGCTATACACAGATTCTTGTGAATTCTCACAAGCATAATGTTAAAAAGTCAATTTTACTCAGAGACAGTGGTACTATAGTGTAAAAATTCTTTTACAATTGTGAATATGGTAAGACAATATCACCAGTCATTTTGTAGTATACTGATGAAACAAAAGTACCAAATACTACCACTTTAATATTTGTGACATAGTAGTCGTAATTTAGATAAATGCCTTATAATAAGAATGGCAAAGAAAAATGTTCAAATTTCAAGGACAGTTTCGACTAAGTTTCAGTTTAAACAAATAATATAGGTAGCATATGTCAAGAGAATTTGTGGTCACTAACAGTCATGTTATATTATCAAAACCACAGTAATAGGTTGGTATACTAAAGGAAGTTATGCATTGAAACATTATCAAAATAATGATGTAATTTCTTAAAAATTGTTACAGTACAATAACTTTATAAATCTATCCACCTTATATCTACAGTAGCATTGACACAGTTGAATTTGTTCTCTAAAATATGTGTATTGATTTCCATAAAAACAACACTAAACTTTTATATAGGCTTAATCTTAGAATCCCTAACTTTTCTATAAAACAATAATATTGTTACCAATAAGAAGTTCAAAGATTTGTTATATTTCGACATTGTAATACTAAGTGCATCATTTACACACAGGCAAGTCTAACTATGTTTGTTAGTACATAAGAATAATTAGTATTTGCAAATAACATTCGGTAGTCAATTTCACAACTGGGTGATTTATTTTAATTTTATCACTGACATTGAAGGGTGATAGTTCAATGTCTCGGTTTAACATTCAAAGTGTATGTTTTTTATAGCTATTTATCAATGACTCAGTTTTATTACTTTAATTACCCCTAAAGGATACTTATTTGTATAATTATTCACATAAATATATAATGATTGTGAGTTATGGGTTACTATAAAATTAACTAATATAAGATAACATGTTGAATTCTTTGGACCTTTACGTATGATGAAATGTTACAATTTTCGTACTAATGTATGTGCTATAGCCTGAAAAAGTTTTTAGATATACATGTAGGTATATTAAGTTAAAATAATCATTGACTCTCATATATCTTCTTTTTAAAGAATATATTTATATTTATAATAAAACTTATGTATGAAATATCTTAAGTGACAAAACCACACTTAAAACTTAAACTTTATTTAATAGGAACTTTGTCAGTTTCCTTGGTATAAAAATTGCAAAATAAATAAATTATTCTTAAACAAAGTAGTGCTCGTACTAGTTATTGAAATGCGAAGAAATATTTAATAAATATCATGTTCTACAAAATTTTAATATTTGTAGAAACACAACAAAAGAAATGTATTGTCAGATAATAATAGTCATGTTTATATACAAATCTTGGGTATGAACCTATCGTATGTGTGAAAATACACAAAACAACCAGTAAAATATTCATATAGGCGAAAACTATTGTAAATAATGATATGGTTATGGAAGATTATCAACGCTAGCGTAGTTTTATATAGACATGCGTTACAAAGGAGATGTGATTCTGGTTTCTTGCCAAGTTAGTCAGTAACCATCTTACACTACATCAACTAGTGAATATTTTACTCTTAATGCAGTATGAATCGTAGTAAAAGATTTTTTATCAAATACTTTTCTAAATTTCTAAAGTACTAACTTTTTATTGATTAATCAAAATGGTAAGACCTGTGATTTCGTTTCATCATTATATTGACATTAAGGATTAGTATTGATTCAATTGTGTGAACGGGACTAATTGCAATTAAACTGAGCAAAAGGGCAAGATATAAGTGTTACATACACATAACATATAAGTAATACAAAACAGATGAAGAAAAATATTTTAACAAAGAGATAAATAAATATTATAAAAGGGAAATTGAATGATTTATAAACAATATAGTAAACGTGGTTTCTTTGCTTTAACTTCACCAAGCTTTTTACCAATAATATGGTGAAGGATACGAGAAATTTAAGCTGGATTTATTGACCAATGACGCTAGTTTAATCACAGACTCGCCCTTGAATTTTCCGTTCGATACTGATGCCATACCATGATAATTAATTTTCCTCATAATAATTCGCACGCCGCTCGTGATGGATCGATTTTTCCCCGTAACACTCGTTGTTCTCAACAGTTGGCTAAGTCTGATTTATTTTATCCAAATGCCGATTTATCGTTTAAACTATTTTTCAAATACGTATAATTTTGATACCTAGAAAAAGGAATAGGAATAAAAGTGAAACAGCTTATAATATTAATTGTCTTTCCTTGGTCTCATAAATCTCACAATCTGTAGAGATTGTATGTTCTTTCTAATAAAACACTAGTAATACGTTTCAGTAGAGGTATTTGTTTATTAGCTATTCGTTTTGAATTTGTCCGTGTCTTAAAGTTTATTATGAAATATGTTCAACCTATGTGTTGAAGTATAGTCTTTATACTTCCCTACATACATATGTAGGTAAGGCGCAATGTATATACGTTTTACATCTTTAAAACCGCGCAACGGATTGTAACGTGGTCTTTTTAAATACATAAATTAATTTAATAAGGTTAACAACTACAACTACTTGCCAGTTAAATAGAAAAAAACTAATTTTATACACTTTTACCGGGTTGAAAGTTGAAAAATTCAGACTATTTCATTAAAACCATCGGAAATTGTTTCTTCTAGCTATGTACTAGGTAGGTACTGAGTTGCCTAGAGACAGGGTTTCATATTTCCACACTACGTGCTAAAGTTTCCCTGTGAGTCGCTTAGAATATCAGCCAGGCAATATCTACGTTATCTCGCCAGAAGTAGGTCGTTGTACTTGATCTCATCGGTGCAATACAACATATAGAGCGTCTGTATATATATTATATATTATGTCTAAGTATGCTTTAGCGCCGATAGCAGTATTGTAGTGTTGGCTCGGATATTCTTGTAGGTATCTTTTTAATAAATGGTTTTGTTAGTACGTAATTCGAAGAGCGTTTTATTCTACGTCTACCCTATTTGAAGATTGTAGGTTACTCATTTTTAATAAAATTGTCAAGTATGAATAAATTTTTAAAGGAATATACAGGGTTGTATTTTACGCCATAATATAATTCTATTACTTTTCTTTTAATTAAATAAAATGCATAAATAAAATCTTTTAATGAATAGATGCTTTATACAAACCATTTTGTATGTAACCTTTGCGAAACGAAAAGGTCCTTTCGTCTAGCGTCCGCCATATTGAATTTGCGATGACGTCACGTGGTCCACCACTATCCATTCAGCTATGTACCCATGTGTAGACTGCAGACTGTTCTAGATATATACGGACTATGTTATACATGTGTGTAGTATATGCCCGAGTTGGTTTTAAAGTGTTGCCAGAGATAACGAGGGTAGGTTTAATGTGATCCCCGTTTTGTTGATCTTGAGTTTTATAAAGAGGAATTGCGGCTTTCTTTAGAATTATAGGCGAGTTTATAGAGACGGACGTGTAGAGTTGCCATTTATTTGTTGATAAAAAAGTTTTGTAGGTAAACGAACGGTTAAATTTGGAACTTTTAAATAAATAGGTACTTTTGGTACGTGTCGACTATACTACATGACTTTTTTTCTATTTGTTCAATTCCTCTTTAAGTACAAAAATCGTTTTAGCAATCTAAAACAAAACCAAAAAATAACCGTCTCTACATAAATATTTAAAACGACCATTTATTTAGAACACTATATTAAAATTATTCATAATTAAGTTTCTAAAACTTATAAAACCTCAAATGTTCAAAATATCCCTACCAACTGCTGATATCTGTAAAGTTTAAACGTTATTTTAAAATAAAAAATAAGTCAATCCAAAACCTTGACAGACAGATGAGAGTTAACGAAAAGATAAACGGTGCCCCCATATAAATAAGTCAGTCAAGCGTTCATCCCATGCATCTGTCTAAGTCACTGTTAAAGCCTGTCTTTCGTTTCCTATACCCATTTAAATTATCTTTAGATATCTTCCATACCTGTTGGTGTTGATAATTTGAAGTGTAATTTTGAATCTTCCTTTTATCTTCGTAGTTAACTCCTTTCGTCAACTTTTATTATTTAATTTAGACACAAAAGCCTTGGATATTATTTATATTAGACCATTATTACGCATCAATGCTAGAACATCATTAAACATGTTATTGGTCGTTTCTTAACTTTGCCACAGACGTCTAGATTCTAGATTTTGATCTAGATAGACTCATGGAGTCTTCTTTAAAACGTAAATATGTTAGTCTCGTACGATGAGTCATACGCAATTGTTAAATAGCCACTATTTTTTACTGTAGGCCAGATCAGCTGATGCTCCCGTAGACGAAACTTTATAGCAGTAGTTGGAGATAACCCCATTATCGATGACCTTATGGTCATTACTTCGCTCGTAACTCATGCCGAGATTTTAAAAGGCAATTCAACTGTTCAACCATTTTTAGGGTTCCATACCCAAGGGAAAACTAGACTATTGCGAAGATTCCGCTGTCTGTCTGTCACCGGGATTTATCATATTAACCGTAAAAATACGAAACATAAAATTAGGAAACTCCAAATTTTTTGTTTGCTTTTGCTCAATATTGATAACGACAACAAGTTTTGAACAACAATTGAGCTTTAGATATAACGGCAAATAAAATACGGAACGCTTCGTGCGTGAGTTCGACTCGTTCTTGACCGTTTTTATTTCGTAAATGTCCACCTGCGTTAAGATTTCTATTGTTACGATTAAAAAGTTAAACGATAAAAAACTGAGACTGTTATTTTTATCAGTTGATTTACGACAAGCTTTTTGCAACTTGAATTGAGATTTGAGTGTGTCATCTAATTGTGCCTTCAGGTGCTTATAATACGCGTGCCAGATTAGGGCCAGATATCAAGTGTAAGAAAATCTGATTGTTCTCTATTCAGAAACGATTAGGTGAACGATGCGACGGTTAAAACAATATACATTGCGTTTTTTGTAAAGAAATTTCTATAAGTTATTATTATGCTGAGACAGGTTTTTTGCTGAAGCACGGCATCGATATATAAATTATTAATTTTCGCCAATTGTTGTATTGTTTGTGTGTCGTATGTTTCACTTTGTGGATGTTTTATACATGGCAGAGTTGTTGGATCTGAACTTTTCAAAAACTTTTACATAAAGTCTTATAGCTATTAAAAATAGTGACTTTTTATTTATTTCATGGGGACCTGCGCAAATGCAATCATTGTGTTTGACTGCAGGTTATGTCGTACTCCAAAAAAATCTCCAAACCCAACGTTATACCTCATGCCACTGTGTGATGGTTTCGCGAGTACCTTCTCAGAGTCCTGCGTAACCACGACAGTGGCTGAGCGGCCAGTTGCCAAGCCCGGTATGAGATAGAATCATCTTCGTGACGCTAGGCAACGTATACATGATAATCTTGCCTTACAAACAGTCTAGAACACCCCTAACTTCAAATAAGCTTTCGTATTAATAATAAAATAGAAGTTTCTGTAATGTATATTTTTAAAATAAATGAGTGGAGTTCATTTAAAATTTCGTGCTGGTTAATTATGTAGACTACTTAGCATTTATTGAATCTCAAGGTTCCGCCCGCGCAAAGTTCGGTTATCGCGCGGCAATTCCTGCGGGAAATACTTTTACCGAGATAAAATAACTCCAGCTTGTTATACCTAACTATTTTAATGTTAAACTTAATATAAATTAATTCATCAAAAATTATTTTATCCGTTTTTAACTATATAATTAGCAAAGGAGCCAAAGGGAGAAAACGCAACCAGTCGAAAATTCTCTGGTCGGCCGCTAGGTTTGATGTCGAGAATTTGTATTATATATGCTGAGTTTCTTATTATATCCATCTTAATGCGATTCAGAGCTCGTGGCATTAGTAGCCGTAACTTCCTAGTCTAATATAGGTAAAATGTGGTAATCAATAACATAAGTAAAAGTCTTATTTTTACAAAACAATGCAGCAACGCCTGCCTGGAATTAAGAATCGGACAATATTTGCCACAGCGCTGACGCTGAGAATACACCTAGTTAAACACGCGAGCTACTTACTGACGATTCGTTGACTATTTATATACAACCGGGATTTAAATAATGTGTACACAAGTCGTAAATAACGAACTCATTGATGCACGCTCGTCCCGAAATATTTAAATCAACCTGCAAATTTTTAAACAATGGCTTTTCCGAATTCAGAAGCTTCGTTATATCTATATGTATACACCTATATTGAAGTGCATAGTGTCTGATTAGCAGTGAATAGCAATGAGTTAAACCAGTACATCTGACGCAATATTTAATTCAGGTGTGTTTTGGACAATGATTTGAGTTCTCATTAATTAAAAGGGAGTCTGATTATTGTTTACGTGCAAAAAACTAGATTCTTCTAGAAGTTACAGTCAAAGCAGTAACTCCCATTAACAATTACCACCTTGAAAATTGTGCAATGCTTTATTAAAAATATCTGGAAAATGGATTCCGCCGTCACCCTTATAAGGTCAAGCAAGCACAGGGCTCAAGAAGTAACGAAATATCCATTAAAATTAGCATATTTGTTAATTTCCGCAACCTTATAGTTACCGAATCACCGTTCTGTGCAAAGTGCATGAAATATTAGTCTTCTAATTATTTAAATTAGCCAACGGTTCAGTTTTAGTATACTTTTTCTAATTAATATTATAAATTTTCATGGTCTCGTCTCTAGAAGTTTGTGTTGCGTGGTTTATGCGAACCGTACGCAACGGGTGAAGTAAGCCATTCTCTGACTGAGCTATGCGTATCTCATGTAGGAAAAACATAACTAAAATGATACGATAATAATAAATCTATACAAGGAAAATATTTATATGAGAACTAGCTGTGCCCCACAGTTGTGACCGCGTTTATCACGTTCCTGTGGAAATACCGGGATAAAGGCCGGTAATTACAACCAGCAATTCTAGTTGTAGGTATGCCAAAATTATGACAAATACATTCAGCAGTTTTGGAGTGAATTAGTTACAAATATCTATATATATACTGACAAACTTTCGTATTTATTGTATAAGTGAGCTGTAGCACTTGAAAATCATTTTTATAATATCAAAAATAATAGGTAGTCAAATACTACCTACCTATCATTTTTTATAAAACAACATTTCAAACGATATCCATGCTAAATATCTCAAAGCGAAAATCTTAAATTTTTCGATTTGGCCAAAGCCCACTTTTATCACCTCAAAATATAATTAATACGCGACGCGCAACTCAACCGATGCATAACCCTAACGCTTCGCAGTGCGCATATTAAATACATAATTAGGTGGATAATTGCACGCTTCGTTACCATTGCCTTTGGACGGCTGCTCATGCAAATAAATGCTAGAGGCACATTCCAGTTATTTCATCACTGTCCAACTAACAGACTATCTCGCACTCGCAAGCCGCTCCGACCCACGTTACCTCGCTAAAGTGCAATTTATCCGCGACCTTAGCAGTATCGTGTCGTTATATCGCGTTTTCGTCATAGTTTTTACGAATGCTAATTAGCCTTTTTTGTCTCCTGCGCCATAATGAAGCGGTTACATCTCGCTTTAACTGGTTTCAACCGGCTCCTTGTGCCTAGAAGGCACGATTTTCCAATGTTTGTATAGTCCTAAGAATAGCGCCACCTAAATACCTAGTTGGTACTATTCCAGCAATTTTTAATTATATTGCGTTGAGGTTAATGTTAATTATACCCTTGTCTGCCCCAATAATAACAAAGCGAAACTGATAATACTTTTACATTATATATTGCATCATTTCCATGTTACGTAACTTTGAACTTGTCTCCAGTTATTGAAGTTTTTTTGCCTAGTTTCTTGTTTTAGATGATATGGGTATAGTAAAGTCACGTTTGCTGATAAATCGGCACCAGTATCATCCGACGTATATTTAAATATTAGCTGATGTAATCCCATTGGTACTTCAAGACGAGACACGACTATCTATATGACTCATTTCCGATATTTTTTGCGTCGGAAATCAACTATTGGCGCGAACAGAACAAGAAGGATTGGGACATCATTTTAATAGTTCTAGTTGTAGTGTAGGCATGTCACAATAAACTCACGACAGTAGGATAGGTTGGTTTTTAAAATAAAATCATTATACGAAAGCTAAAATATTGTGTGTGAATTCTGAATCAATGCGTAGTTTAAAATTCCCAATTAGAATGCAGCGTGCCAACCAGATACCGCTTACGCTTCGCATTCGACCGTGATGTAGACATTGAAAAAAAAATAGGCTAATTGCTCATAATTAGCATGCTAATTATCAAATCTTGAAGTCTCGGCTTTGGCTCCATAAGCCAGTCGCTAGGTTACGCAACAAGTTGCGCAACTTGCCGCCCGGTGTTGCCAAAAGTCGGTACTTTCGTTTCAACCGATTTCGGCGATACGTCTTGCCTGACCGTCTTAGCGTTAGGTCATCATTGGTAAATGGATTAGGTCTCGATCTCTCTACAATCTAGCTCGGTTTTCATAACTGTAGATGGTTCGCCTGGGTTCTTTCAAACTGAATCTTAACGGTTTATTCAGATCTGGGTTAGGAATAGTAAGTTCAAGCACTTGCAGCATAAATATTATTTAGAGATAAGTTGTTGAGGTGTTAAATAGGTATTAGGCATATGCAATTTATGCGGAATGAATACATTATTTTGTATAACAATGTTAAAATATTGCTAATGCAAAGTATTGCCGTCTATTGGATATAGGATAAGGAAGAATTATTTAAAGAATATAAATATGGATGTTAAATACATCCATGCCTTCTAGGCCTAGCTATGAACAAGAAATGTGCGTATAATAGGCCTGTTTAACTGACTAATTCAAGAAATAACCGCTCTTCTCCGGCTCAAAGATTACCATTGATTTTATTGTGTTGGAAACGTGGCTGTCCTCAGGATTCGCTTCGCGTGCGAACACATTCGAAACATGATATTTAGTCTCCTGCGAGTGCGACAAAGAATAGTTTAATTATCACAGAAACCTTCATAATAATCATAAACGGTCGTTAACTTCAAACTCGTTTGCGCGAGTCTAACGCGACCTCTTACTGAGGATCAGGGACTATCCTTGCTCACGTTTGTGTCCTTTGCACGCCACCTTATATATTATTATTACATTATAACGTAATTGTTTTAAATATAGAATGGTTGGTAGTGATGAGATCGTATCGAAATGTAGGTGTAGGTACCGGTTTTATCAGCCATTGCAATTTGCCATGATCACTGGTCAGGTTGGTAGCTTGAATAAAATATAGTACTTAGTCGAATATTATGATGAATTTATTAAGCTTTACTAGATGTGTTTATATGAAAATTGTTTCTGTGGTAACTTTAGTTTTTCTTAACATAACAAAAAAACGGAAAATCATTGTCAGTCTCTGTCAATTTACTTTCTTTCTTTGTCTCTTTATTTCGATATATAGCAGGAAAGCATCGTGTTAAAATTTAAACCCATACTTAAGTCTACAGTCTCTTGAAGTTGTTAAAAAGATCAATTAATTATGTAAAAGAAAGACTGGTAAATATAGTAAGAAAGCATATTTTGACACTACAAAAGGAATCAATTTCTATACAGTAGAGTACATCTTAAAGTAACAACACCTTTAGAGACCAGACACCGCGGGGAAAATCTGAAAACTAAATATTTTTATATAGGAGCTCAAAACTAGCACGTTTAAATATGGTTATAAATGAACAGGCTGGTTACCCAGGTTGCAAAATTTATTAATAATCTTAGGTACAGAACCCTAGTAGGGTGAATCCGACTCGCAATTGTCCAGTTTAGTTTTATTTTATTTACTCGTAAATATCATGGAACTTAAAGGCAATTAATACAACTTTCAAAGACGTGATTTAACATTACATCAATCACACGGCTTTAAACACATGCTCGGTATAAATAGACACATTAATATGTATGTTATGTTAGACATTTATTAGCGATATTAGAAAATTGCATTATATTAATAAGATAATATTTAATTTATATCTACGCGCACGGTGAATGAATGCGTTTTTATAATTACATGATGAATGTATAGAAAGTTTTTAGAAGGAGGATTATTTTTTTTTAATTTTATTAAAGTATGATAACTTAGCATTAGGTACTTTGCAGAGGTAGGTTAGGTATATTATAAAGATTCACGCGTCGAAACGAATACTTTTCGCAGGCTCGAGCGCAGTTTTAGGAAAAACAAAAAAAAATTTAGGTGCCATGCCCCTACGTGGTGGTATACCATTTACTATGTATGTATTAATATTGTTCTGTTAAAACTATGAAACACTAAACCTTTATCTCACAATAAATATATATTATGCTTTAAGTCCAACATACACATTTATAAATTTACAGCTACAACAAAAAATAAAAATAAAATGGCGTCATATTACGCCTCAAAGTTGTATTCTTTAGTAGCAGATATGTGTATATATTTTCATTCCATTTTCATTTCATTTTATTTTTCAAATACCAGCTATATAGTCAACAAAATGGCTCCACGTTTGATATACCTTGAAGCATAGTTGCAAGACTCGTTCTTGCCGTTTCCTATTACGCAAGAAAGACCTTAGATCCTAGCCCGAGTCTTGATGAGCGAACTTATGTACTTTCACTCGCTGAAGCATACCTCTGTATGTACTGGGAGTAGAAAATTTAAACCGTTTGAGACCCCGTTTCTCGAATAATGTGAAGAGAATTTTAGGGCGAAGACTTGGTTGTTTGCAAAATAGCAGAACTTAATGATATGCGTGTAACTTTCAAATATTTGACCTATATACGTATAACGTAAATCGATATCACCAAATTATAGTACAAACTCCTGTGTCGCTTTGTAAATTCAAACTAAAAAATCCTGCATGAGGATTATTCATATTGTTTCCTATACTATTCAGGAGTCATTTATGAATCATGAGGAAGGTTTGGGTGTTATGTATACGTTGATGAAGCCCAAAAGAAAGGCTCGCTAGGTTTATATAAATAAAATAATATATAGTAAATTGTGCTTGCTTTGCTTAAGTACCTAATGATGTTAGTGACAAGGTTATCGTAGCGTATTTACCTAACTGAAATGTATCAGTGTGCTTTATTTTGTTACCCAATTCGTGGATTCGTGGGCTCTTGACAATCTTAATGAATGCGGAGTTGCGTACTTCAACCAAACGGCGGGGCATTTGCGCACACCAGTGATTTGACTTTTGCTCTAACCTAATTTTAAATAAAATAAACGTTGCTGTTCAAAATGTGAGTAGGTAGGTTGATGCGAAAGTGTCCTCGACTAAGATAAACGATTACAAGGGTCAAGTGTCAAGTGTTACAGAGTAGACGTTACACACTGGTTTGAGTTTGGATTTCGTTGTGAGATAAATTAACATGTTAATTTTTTTACTAAGTTTTAAATAATATAATGTTACACTACAATGTATTCAAACAACATCGCGCTTACTTCGACTAGACGGGGACTAAATGATTTTTTCATAAGTGTATGAGGTAATTTTTTTGTGAAAAAATAAGGCTAATTTTGCTCCTTTTGACCTTATAATTTTATAATAAAACTGAGTAATTAATTGGTTATTTTTTGTTCTCCGATCTGTAATCTGTTATAGCTCGTGGTGGCTTTAAGAACCTATCTTCCAGTCAGTATTTTATAAAAAAATTGTCACGTTTAATTCTGTCATTGGTAAGAAGCTATATTTAGATGTGTAAAGCATTATATATTATATGATTTTCCTGCATATAATTAACATAATCTCTTATATGCATTATTGAAACTGAAATCAAACTACGGATCTTACACGTGCGGTGGCGAATGTCATACATATACGTCCTAGCACAATAAGGGCAAAACGATATTAATAAAAAATGTAATATTTACAAAATGAAATGCTCAATACTCAATACACTAAGATAATAATAACGGCCAGAAGAAATTGCTCAACTTTTCTACGTATCTTACGTCAACTCTTGTGAAATATGATACAACTTCACTCGGCTCCTATAAAAATATAAATAACATTGACCTTTTTGCAACTACATTTCCTGAGTTCAAAGCACACACAATCGTGACATATTGTGCACTGCGTTTATCACAAAATCGCCTCAAGTCTCGTATTATAATAACATGGATGTTGAAAAGTAAAACTCCAAACGTACATCGTAAAATTTGCACAAACAAGGACAAATGGAATTGAGACGGTGCATTTTATAACGTCGCGGTCGTATCAGGCGCACCGATACAGTCACATGTACGATCGCTGTTTACTACATCGCTCCGTAGCAATAATTCAAGTGAACACTTTTATGAATGAAGCTCAATGGACGCATTTATGTTTATTGGCTCGGTAATGCGGGATCTCGATCAGCTGACTCATTTCGAATTCCACTCCCGTATTGTTTTTTCACCGGGACGTTGGTATCAGTTAAATTGATTGCCTATTCGAGTTTTAATAATTCATTCACTCGCATCGGATTTAGATGGCGATTGTATAACCGATAACTGTCGTCGGCTTTTTGTTACACGCTTTTGATTGTTAGTTTTTGTTGTGCGTAATGTTTATGTTTTTTGCTGGATCGGCAATTGATTATGTTCGGTATGCGTCTATTTTAATACGATAATTGGTTATTATACTAATGATATTCTTTCCTAATACCGATTTCATATCGGTAAGATAAAAAATAAATTGGCAATGTTCAAATAATTTAATCTGTCGATAATCATAGATTGACCTATATTTTACGTGTACTTAATACGACATAGAAAATATGATTTTTTAATGCATAAATTTACATAATGTATTGTAATTTTATTAGATGTATCTCGTGTTTTACTACCGGGATTATAAAAAATACAACACTTTTTATTGTTAACATTTTAAGTCATAAATAGTTATCGCTATTTCATTAAGAATGTGAATTTGAAAAATAACAATTAAGCTGGAATTTTTCAATACAGTTAGATTTGAATATTTACAATCATTACCATAAATGGATGTATAATTGTATAGACCAGGTCGATCGATTTGATCGCATCAAAACTCTAAAAAACGTACGTACGAAAAGACAATAGGTCGCACAAATAGCGATAAAAGTTGAAAAGTTAGCGCGAACATTTTGTTGATATAATAAAGCGCGATCGTATTAAGCCGTAAAATAAATCGACTATAATAATAAATGGTCGCGCTGTGGCAAGTTTTTGTGCCAAACTTTATGGCGCGTTTTACGATTATAATTTATAAAATTTTCGACGATGTGTATCTCGGTTATTAGTTTATAAAAACGCAGCGGCCTTGTTAGCAGGTTTGCACTGGGGCCTTGTGTTAGCGTTGCGTCATCGGTTTTAGATGGAGGAAAGTGAGGTGCTTGGAAAGCTAGGATTTTGAGGAAGCTGTTACGGAGTGTTTAAGTTTGGGGTGTGAAATAAATATAATTAAAAAAGGTAAAATGGGCAGAAAGATTTGCTATACCTTACACATTTAACGTTGCAGTTGTTATTATCTTATTTCGAATCGTCCCTGGTTTAATTTTTTTTTTATAATATGAAGAGGGGAGACTAGCTGGACGCACTCCTGATGGTAAGAGTAACGCCAGCCCATAGTCAATGCAGTGCTACCCGGAACTTTGCTATAAAGCCCATATAATAACGATATAAATAGTATCGTACTAAAACTAACTATTAAAATTTAAAGAAATCTACATCTAAAAGGAGTTTTTGATTTACTCAATAATATCGAAGTTTATCATAGGTTTACCACAGACTACACTCGAGCCATTTGACCCTCCCTCATGGAAAGTTTATCCTTGTCAAAGAAAATCGAATGGGAATATTATATATGGTTGCCCGGGTTTCTGACATACATATAACCAGACATTTGTATAACCGTCTGTGTATATCTCGGTTGTTGTTATGTAGCTTAATGCACGGTTCACGTTTTATAGATAGACTAGCTGTTGCTCGCGACTTCGTCCCCGTTGATTTGTTTTTCCATAATTTCTTGGCTCCTATTAGTCGCAGCCTTCCTCGATAAATTGTCTATTCAATAAAAAATAATTTTTCAATTCGAAACAGTACTTCCTGAGATTAGCGCGTTCAAACAAACAAACAAACTCTTCAGCTTTATATTATATCAGTATAGATAGGCAGATGATTTGCAGGTGTATAAGTGTTTCTTTGATTTTAGTATATAGATGAATATTATGTACTAACTTGTATGTTTTATTAATTTCCAGATACATGCTAGTTGCAATCGATGTTGTAACTTCTATATTTCTTTATAGTTTTCGCGTGTGTAGAGTGTTTTTTAGTTTAACAATATACTACTACAAAACTTACAAAAAAGTCAAACGAATATTATCCAAAGTACGCAAACATCAGCCCCCATACATACCATCACAGTAAATAAATAAATACTAAATATATAAATATTTTCAGGACATTTATACACAGCGCCATCTTGTTCCAAGCTAAGCCGAAGATTGTGTTATGGCAACTAGATAACGGAATAAATTACATATACAATATACATACTTTTCTTTTGTAAATACATCCATACAAGACATAACAACACCCAGACCCCAGTAAAATACAAATGTAAATTACAAATATATTTTTCCGGTGTGGGAATGGAACCCACGTCCCTTCGCGCAGAAAGCAGTTGTGCTACCAATGCGCCAAGCGGTCGTCAAACCTATTCTTTTCAAATTTCGTAATGTCAACGCGAATGTATGGCGGCGTAAACGAAGCATTGTCTAGGCTTCGGTTGAGGCCGCCTTATCCGAGGCTGAGCGACCAGTTTGTTAAGACAGGTGGTGACTAATCACCTGCATACATAATTCTCATATACCCACCGAATTTTACAAGGGCACCGTCGCTAATTACCTACTAACACTACGCGCTGCTTGAATGACAGTCAATAATGAGAATAAATATTTTTACACATACATGAAGCAGTGTGTTTGTTGTGTTGTGTAGTTTCACATATATGTTCGAAAATTCAGTGTTTCGGTTGGTTGGCTGATGATTAAGAAATTCACTTATTCCGAAACTTAGGCTTATTAAAAGTTCGTGTCGTTTTAAAAGTAAAATATTATTTGTTTTTAAAACGCTTTTTTTAAGATTGATTTTACGCCCGCTCATCTTATCTTGTACTGAATAAATATAACGATGTTGTATTGTAGTAGGTGTAATAATAAACAGAAGTTCATTAAAACGAAATAGGTTAAGAAAAACATGTTTTACACAGACGTGAGTTCCTCATTATCGTTTCGCCCCGAGCTTTGAAAAGGACTCAAACTATCTTGAGTTATAAAATTATATTGAATGTAAAGTTAGAGAAATCAGTTCAGTGGGACTGCTGGAAAAACGATGAGATTTGCGTTCAGGACAAGTTCGCAACGAGTGGTTGAAAGGGGGTTGTGTTTTATTATTTATGTACTTTGTTATAAAGGTAATGAATACTTAAATTAATTTTAAAGGATTAACGTCAAGAAATCTTATTTTTTATATCTAAAGTTTTACTCGATGTGGTATTTGGTATGTCTCGAAGTTTTTTATAATCCTGAATGCCTAAGAGCCCAAACAATAAAATTTCAGACTTATTCAGTCAAAAACAATCAATCAATCAAAATGTTTAGTTTCTGTGTAAATTTGAAAAGCAAATACCTTCAGAAAGTCTACATGGTGCCTACCACCGGTTCGGGAACTAACCCGGCGAGAAGAACCGGCGTAAGAAACTCGCACGGGTCCCACACTTTTTACCAAAACAGGGGAAAAAAATCATCTTTTAAAATATATAAAATTTACAATTGATTTCAGTGGCAAAAGTTTAGATTACCTATTTAAATCCAGGTCCAAGTTACAATTTTTCTGATTATTATATTGTAATCTATGATGGTAACAAATAATAACATTTCTATTCATAAAAACATTTCAAAATCGCTTTAGATCTTTGATATTATATCTCCAACTAAATCATGTCCATGTTAAGTTTTTACTCAAATATCATACTAAACGAACTTGATTACCGAATCAAAATTTTAACATTCCTTAAAACATTTAACCTTACATTAATTATTATAATACGCGGTCTTTCACGATAATAGCTCGTCAGTTCTTGACTTGATACTCTTACGATATAATTCATTGAAGGCGTAGGTATGTGCAGTTTAAAAATCCAGTTAACACATATAAGGCTTGCAATTACCTACGCATGTAGGTGACGTCAAAATCTTACTACCAGAGAAGATATAATGCCTATTAGAAATGCGATGGTTGCTATCAATGGATGGAGCTTATAGAATAACATGAGGCATAGGCCAGTTTTGTTTTTAAAATAGAGCAGTACTTTACATATCAATATTAGGTATAGTTGATGATTTTGGTAACTATACCAGTTAAAGTTTTGTTGGTGAATTTATAGTATATAGTCTAGCGACTTTATGTATCAATTTTGATTTTTTACTGATGGAGAGTTATATGCTTGTAGTTGAAAAGACTATGTTATTATACTCAAAAATAATGATAATAATAAATATTTTCAGGACATTTATACACAGCGCCATCTAGTTCCAAACTAAGCCGAAGCTTGTGTTATGGCAACTAGATAACGGAATAAATTACATATACATACTTTTCTTTTGTAAATACATAGGTACATACAATACATAGCAACACCCAGACCCCAGAAAAATACAAATGTAAATTATAAATAAATTTTTCCGGTGTGGGAATCGAACCCACGACCCTTCGCGCAGAAAGCAGTTGTGGTACCACTGCGCCAAGCGGTCGTCCCGTAATATCCCGTAACCAGGTTGTACCGAGTAGGTACCAGTTTTTTTGAGACTTATATTACGTAATTTTGCAAGTAAGCTGATGTAATTAATGTAAACGATACAGTTTGGTTGGTACACGTTACCTTCAGTTGTTTCCGGATAAACCCAAAGGACGAGGCTTGGCTTTCACATTCGCTCTTATGAATGGTGCGGTCGCTACAGAGCTCTGGGAAAGACAGATTGGTGTATACTCCATACTACATAGTATACGTAATATTCACTCAGATCTATCTATACTAACTAGCCGCACCCCGTGGTTTTACTTGCATTTATGCATGACAAAATCATTTAGACGAACAGAAGAATATTCCTCTTGAATCACTCTATCTGATAAAATAAAACACATGAAAATGGGATGCGTAGTTTTAAAGATTTAAGTATACATAGGGATAGACAGGGACTCTATTTTATACTATGAAATGATATATAAAGATTTTTGAGGGTGGTAGAGGCATTAGGATTCGTTGATGAAGTTGTTACGTTTGATTCGGAGAACCGGATGCCCATTTTTCTTTTTGTTATACTTATTTTCATAGGTGGAGGTGGACACCTATCATCAGATACTACTGCTTATTAGTTTTAATAAGTCGTAGAAAAAACACCTTTAACGTACTCTATTCCCAGTAGGTATACAGGCTGTGTTAAACAAGTCTTTAAAAATTCAAGTCGGTAACAAAATGAAGAGTAATGAACTCTGAATTAGAGATTCTTGATTCAGACTTAAGTATTTGTACAGTCATTATGTTACAATGCAAGTATTGGCAGTTGATGCGTCGATATTAAAGTGGTTTGAGGTGTGTAATGTGTTTGTTGAGTCAAAATATATACGCCCGTTTAGAACAAAACCTATCATTATGCTCATTATTTACTAAATACTATTTGTATCGATTTTTTTAAAGGCCAACTATAAGAGTTTCTTGCCGGTTCTTCTCTGTGGAAAACTGTCGAACCGAACAATCATATACCACATATGATTGTTTTGTAATATACCATGACGATTCAAAATGGTACTACGTGTGACTAAAACTAGACTTACGGCCAAATACTCATGCGCAAATTAAATATATGCACGTATTAAGACTCGTAATTTAGACAGAATTGTATGGCGAACGGTCAAATCGGACCGGTTTAAGTTGTACTTAAATTTAAGTTGCGTTTCAGTTTTCCGGCATTAGTTTTATAAAGATATATTATTTCACTTTGAATTTATATTGCTAGTGTTTTGTGCATTTCATATAAATCATGTATTGTACATGCATCTTATTGTTATCATACATTTGAAAGAAAGGTTCAAAGGCCCTTATTGATACGGTTAAATCAGTTATGTAATAACAGTATACTTTCAAACAGTTTTTCAATACAAAGTCGTAAAGATTTAATCATACGGAAGAATGAAATTTTCATATATACGCGATGTGTAGGTATACCCCAATTAGAATCATAGATAGACCGTCATTAACTCGAGCAGTCTCGTTGGAAACAACAAAGTTATTAATGCGTATTGTGAAGGAATTCCACTCAATTGCCAACTTTTAAAGTAACTTGGAGCTTGTGTAACAACGATTGAAACTTCGCCTGCTCAAGTTGGAAGTCCAAACTTGTACAAAAGAAACTTTTGTCTGACTAAATATTACTGCTCGGCGTTCGAATTTGTTTTGACTATACTTTTTAATGTGCTACGTCGATTCAGTTGCTATTCTATATTAATGTAGCTATGTAAATAGTAGGTATGTACATTGCCCATACTTATAGTTGCCATAGAAATATGACAACTAGTTTTATAATGAAATACGTTTTTGATGTATTTTTTAGTTTTGTTAATAAATTATGTTTATATTTCAACATCAATGCTGAGGTAGAAATAAAGCCGTCTCTTTAGAGCCGATTTGTAAGGTGGATTGTTCTCACACATCATGAAATTAATTATTAAATAAAACAATTTTTTTTAAATAAATGTTAAACATTAATATTTCTTACCGGTTCTCTATGAAGACACTGCTCTACGAACCGTCTATTCATTGTTATACTACTATGATTCAAAAGTTTTACTACATGAAGAATAGTTGAATAAACATATGTAATAGGCAAGAAACTTATAATCGTCTAAATAGCCCTATGAATGAATTTGCATAACATATCATATTGCGGTACGGCCTTACTGACACGTGTCTGTGGTATAAAAGATGTGTACTTGATAAATAGAAGAAAAGCCTTTGGTAAGAACATATAATAGGAATATCAACGATAGCAATGGAAGAAACAAGCTTATGAAAGAAAAAATATTTTTATAGGCAAAATAGAATTAGAATACAAACATGTATGTCTTTTTCATTCTTGCCCCAAACTATATCTCGCATTTATTTATTCGTTCATAGTAAAACATCCTTAATAGGGATTCGGTTAATTAAGACATTAAACGATTAATTTCAAAAATTATATGTTTGCAAAAACCTGGGGTAGCGGATAACGACCACGTATCACAGTAAAAACGTATGGCAAATGCATTGAGCGTAACACATTACACGTTTAAGCGCGAAGGATACGTTATAATATAATATATATACGTTAAGAGCGGCACTGTGTGTTTGTGTGACCGCGTCCAAAGACATCGGCCGATAATACACCTGCATATTGACGTCATCGCGAAAAAACATCGCCTACAGATAGTAAATACGGGCGATTATTTCGCGAACGCTCTCCAACGTTAATTAATAGGGGAGTGATATGCACCTTGCCTTCCAAGTTTCACGCCCGCCACAGGCTACGTTGATAAATTCGCAACTTCACATGGGTTTAATGATCGCTTTTTTTTCCACATTGCGGCGTTACATTGAATTTGTAATTGTATATTATAAGGACGGGCGGCAACCCGTTTTTATAATAATTATGGTCACAATTAATTTATTGCATTATACTCCAAGTTTATGGACATCGTTTAGTTTAAAAGTGACATTTTACCACGCTCTATTGTCTAAACGTGGTGTTGACTTAATAGCCAGCTTTTCGGTGACGTGGGTACTCTTTGTAGAATATAATCAAATAGTTGTCTCTGTGTATTCATTTGTATGTTTGTGTTTTTAGGGAGGAAGGCGAGGAGAAGCCGAAAGCGGCGGAAAGTCAGGACGATGGGTACGAGACGAGCAACAGCGGCGAGGCGCGGCGGAAGCCCTCCAGCGCCGAGGGCTCGCCGGCGCCGCCGCCGCCCCGCTCGCCGCCGCCCGAGCCGCCCTTCGAGCCGCTCCTGCAGCGGCCCTTCCCCTCCCCCTACCGGCACTTCGAGCCGCCCGCCCCGGCGCCGCCGCCTCCGCACGCGCACGAACAAGAACCATACCAACATTTCCCCTTCCCCAAGTACCCCCAAGACGCATACGGCTTCAAACGCGAACCCGACGCCCCCTATGACATGAGCCAGCACCACCAGCAACATCAGATGCAGCATCAATTCGCGAGCGCGAAACGGAGTGAGGACTTGTACAATGGCATCAAACAGGAGTGTGAGGATCCGTACTCGTTCGTGGAGGAGGACGCGATGTGCGCGATGCTCGGCCAGCAGCACCACATGCCGCCGCACATGCAGCACCACGAGCACCACCAGCACCAGCATCCACACATGCAGATGCACCCGCAACAGATGATGCTCAATCAACCCAAGAAACGAGGGAGGAAGAAGAAAATCAAAGATGAAAATGGGTAAGTTATAGTTATTAATTTTGTTAGTAAAACAGGTCAGATTTTGTATGCTATGTTATATATTTATAATTTGACAAAAATAAAAATAGGAAACGGGTCGTTAAGTACTCTGAAGGATTACGATTTGAAAAGACGTTATTCCGCCTACTTAGATAATGTTTGCAATGCGAAGGAGACACCAGTCTCACACCCGATGACTAATTACAAAACTGCGCAAACGCTGACTTATGTAATGAAGAGATTTCGTGCTCTATAAGCTTAGAGTATTCAATCATCGACCACAACAAAGCTGCACCGTGTAATTAATGTAATTTGTTTATAGGCCAATAGGGTTATGAGTTCAAAAGAGCGCAACACACTCGATCTCTGGCCCTAATACGGTGTTCAATCCTTTATAGGTAATGCGTATATAATATTAGCCTAGTTAAAGGGTTTACTGCAGCGTCAATGTCCAATGTTTACTTGCGTGTCACTTGACTTAAAACATTACCGATTCTCAGTAAGAAGACTTAAAAATCATATGCGTTAAGCCAGTTATTAGAAGGCGCTGGGTTATTATCAACAATGTGTTTTACTAATTGGTAGGGCTATCGCGATTCCAAGCATACTGGGTATATCTACCTACCTAGGTATATCTGTAATAAGGATGTCAGATATTTAATAGTTTCATACGATCTGGTGACACCTATAATTTGTATTTTGAAAATAAAATAAGTCAGGAAAAGTTCATAGTGTTGATTCCCGAAAGAAGTGTTAGATTCTAGCAATAACAATTTCAGAATACCACACAAATTTACGCTTATATTACGAACATCTTCCCTAGAAATTTTAGTTCGCTAAGTTTGTAAACTCATTACTTTCGCTTCTTTGTTGAATTGTTCTTCTTACTTGTTTTTATTTGCTAGTAGTACTAGTTACTGTACTATATTTTGTGTTATGTATTGAAATAGCGAAATTTGTTGGGCTATATTCTAGGTCTTAAATGTTTAACTATTAGTAACGATTTTTCAAAACGTATCTAAAAGTTCCGGGCTTCATGTACTGTATAATAATATAATTGTCTGTCTGATATAATAACTCTTCGTTAGAAACTTAAGACATAAGAATTTTATTAATAGTTCAATGAATTCCTTCGCTACTATTTTATGTGAAATACGTAGCTCTCTTTAATAAGAGAATTTTTTGTATTTCACACCCTATTTCAATGCAAAAACATGACCAAAACTAGACAAGGCAACAATTTTGCTCTACCTGCATGTACTCGCGCAGGTACTTGTATTTCGTCCACGGTAGGTTGTTTGCGCGATGTATCGAAATCCCGTTGCAAGTGAAAGACAAGGCTAAGAGTTACGCGGCGTTTCAGACCCGTTTGCGAACCTCGTGACGTATTTTGCCTTTCGACTTGCATAATTTAATCTCATAATAAATCTACGGTTGCACCGAATAAATGCTCCATCGGGTGCCCTGTTATTTTGGGTACAATTTCTTTAGTACTTTAAGAGGCTCTCTCCTAAGGTTTGACTAGCTACTATCTTTCTTGAATGTAATTGTAGTACATTCACTTTTGGATATAAAGTTGCTTATACATTTATGGGTATCAGTTGGGTTGTGATTTAGAATGCCCAGCTGAAGTGTGTACTTTCTAAGAAATATGTATATATACACATAGTTAAGGCACTTTAATTCATTAATAACAGAAAGCTTCGTTAAAGTATCTAATGCAAGTAAAATTTAAAGGTTTTTATTTAATATAAAGATAAGGTACAAAAAGTATCACACGAAACAAGATTTAATATAGGACTAATAAAATGGAATAACAATGTTTATAAAAATCTTCTCGTCGTTTTAAGGGATGTTTCATTGAAGGCTTTTGTGATAATAATAATAATAATATCGTTCTATTAATTTTTAATTTATTTAAGGTTTGCGCAAACGTTTTTTGCATTAGTAATCATTAAAAGGTTAATTATTATTTTATTTATGAGATTGTAGTAACGGCAAGAGATCCTTGTTCACAAGTGCCGTTCGCTATACAATTATACGTTTCTCTATAGATAATTTGCCCGCTTTACCATTTTTATATTAAATCGTATTTAATTATCTTGATGTTAATGATGTTTACTCAGAATTAGAACAATAAAATTTTAACAATTTTATTAATTAAGTTATCAGTAATAAATCAAATAGCTCAGAATTATTATTATTATGAATAATATATTAGGACATTGAGCATAAAGTACTCGACAATCCAGAAATATAATAGAACAGTTTTCGATTTTTTTTTCCTTTATACAATGATATTATATTACATAGATTTGTAATGAGCGTAAAAAGGTGAAGACGCAAAAACATCCTAATTAAGACTTCTTACCTTTAGGTGATAGGTTGCCGGTGCATTCACGCGCAACTGACAAAACTATCTCTTTTTCTCTTGTTGGTTTTATCATTTATCTCTTTTCAATCGTTTAGACTTTTATGCATGTGTGCAGCCGCAGCAGTTGATTTACGTATAAGGAGTATAACATATCTATTAATTATTGACATTAACAATATATTTTTTGATACTTTCGTTACAACCTAGGTTTCTTATCATGGCACTACCACTTCCAATTATAAACAATATATAGTATTATAGACAACAAAAATAAACATTAAATCGGGCATAGGAATTGAAATACCTCCTTTTTTAAGACAAGTGGTAATGTATAATGTCATCGGTTGATTGACATAACATTGTGTTTAAAAATTTTTATTGGCATAGCGATCGCTTGCGATAATTGAACGTGTTTATTATTTTAATTGACACATAATACACTAAATTACACGTTTTATTGCATCGTTCGTCTTTTAACGCGCATACATTAATTAGTAGGAATTAAGTTGTAACGTTTTTTATTATTATCTAATTGCTCCTGTGTGCGGTTATCGTGTATTTCTGGGTGTAAGGCTAATTTTATTTGAGATATCGTAAAGTAAATTATGTTTGGATTTTTGGGTTTCTTACAAAGGCTTGCGTAATGGAAGTAGAAAATTGCATCTACTGAGTCAATATTTATCTTAATAAGGTTCAACAGGTGTTTATTATTTAATTTCTTAAGTATTTTAAATATAATTGTGTTCACGTGTGAATTTGACTATAAATAATATGTAATAAATAGAGTTAGACCAAAATTAGATTTATATTGGTACAATAATGTTTCATCCATTTTTATTTTCAATTTCATCTGGTACAGACAGAATATCAGTATAGATTTAATTAAATCCTTTAAATGTTTTAAAATTAAAATGTCTAAAGTCTATATAAAAAAGGTCGGTATAAAAGTACCAGGATCCCATAAGCTATGCGGAGCCGGGGCGGTGGGTGTGCGCCGTGCAGCGATGGCGTGGTGTCGTATTCGCGTGGGACGCGGCCGGTGACCCCAAACGGATTTAGCATCGCGACCCATATCATGGTATCGTCGTACCGCGTCCCCCTATGTCCTATATACACGTTGTATAGCTAACATGGATTAACGTAGAAATTAGGGTGTCGGTAACCAAATGTAAAATTAGTCGATGTAATTGGCGAAACTGGAGAAATGTTTGATATTATTATCCAGTCAAAAATGTTGGGTCGTGTTTAATATTGATGTCACAGGTGTATCAATAACTGAAAGCGACAGATTAAAGTGTTTTAACTGCTCTGATAGATTAGTACCTTTAAGTGCTTCATGTAAATTGTTAGACTTTTGTTTCACTATTAAGAATTTGAAAGCCTTTGAAGCAGGTTTTTAATAATAAATTATCTATTTATATATAAACTAGCGGATCCGTGGCAACTTCGTTGGGCATAATGTTAACAATCCTTTTTTTATAAAGCCTATGACACTCAGCAATAATGTGGCTTTCTATTGGTGAAAGAATTTTTAAAATCGGTTCAGTAGATTCCGAGATTACCCCTTACAATTTAAACACACAAAGTTTACTTCATTTTATATAAGTACAGATATATACAAAGGCTAGGTTCTTAGTGTCTCAGTATGTGATTTTGTAAAATACAAGCTGTTTTAGAAATTCCATTCAACATACTATTACAAATACTTCGCTCTGTCCCGAAATAAAGCTCGCATTGTTCAGTTAAGTGACGTCACTCCGAAGCGAACGTGATCACGACTGAATAATAATAATTAATTACGATAGCGCAAATATGTCTATAGCTTCCTAGGTCATAGCCTAGATTTTTGAAGCCTAAGTGTTGTAGAATCAGTGCTTTGTGCCTACATAAATTGTATATAAACCAAAGACCATAATTGCTTATACAATTATTAATTGCCATGCACCTGAGCAAACCTATAGATAGCCAAGACAGTGTCTATGGGACCTGATACCTAATCGGATTATAAGTTTGGAGATTACAATGCCACAAACAAAACCGCGATTTTTTGCGCAGATAGTTAGATAGTAAGCTAGGATTAAGATCTTTATTACCTAACTTGAAGGATAGCTATCGGGAACAGCTCATATATTTATAAACCCATATTTTCCTCATAATAAAACCTATGTAACAAGCGACATGTAAGCGGGATGCAGTAACAAGCAAGGGATAAGTCATTACGCGCCAAATGCCGTGAATGTGACTGTATATAGTTCACGTCCCAGTTTCCACGTGAGCGGGCACCAACGGCTTGCGGCGGATCGCGTCAGCTAGAGATCCGCAGCATGGCACACAACACGAAAGATTCATGTCTCTTGTTCAATTTGGAGCTAAATAGGAGCCTTATTTTAAGTTGGGTAATGCTCATGCATAAATACAGTCCTCGGGGTTGGACGATATGTTGTGTTTCTCTTACCGACTAAAACTCCACTTTATTCTTCCAAATCGCTACAGACGGGGTCACGGGTACCTTTGCAGACGCTTCCGCAAACCAAAAAGGGGCCCTAAGTCTGGAATAAAGAAGGGACCAGAGTTTAAATTAAAGTGTGTATATTATATACACACTTTAATACCGAATTAGGAGTCAAGGTAACGTTATTTTTTCGCAGGGTTTGGCCCTCCAAAACCAGGATTAATTTTCACTGAGGAAAGACCTAAACTAGTTGTGCTTATATACTTCATCAAAATACAATAAATAGTCTTCGATAAGTACTATATTCACTACAAAGGAGATATTTTAACTGTATCAGAAACATAGAAGCAGTAGTGCCGGCAGTAGGAAATGGGAGGTGTAGAAAATGTAATTTCCACAAGCGATAACGACTCAGTAATTGACGTCTCTTTTTTATAAAAAATACGTCCGTTACCGTCGGAAGTTGGATAATACCAAAATTATTTGATAAGCAGTGGCTGGTGTGACTCATTGATCTAATTCGTCCCGGGAGAAGCGATATAAGTACTTATTTTGCTAGTTTATTTGGTAACCTTACATAGAATAGACCGTTATTTACGTTCCTAATAAGGGTTTCTCCAGCTTCTAAACTCAAAATTGTTTTGTGGGTGTAAGCAATTTTTTACGACAGTCGCAGTACCCTTCTTTTTTGCTCTGCGGTTAAGAGCATTTGTAAGGTATGCCGTAAGACCGCTGGTCTGCTACATTGTGTTTTACGATTAACGATGCTTTAGCCGAAGATACATCAAATGACATTGTTGGAGGACTCTTGGTGGTATTAGCATCCGTGTACCCGCATTCGAAGACTATGTTTTCACATACATCTATGTAGGTTTAAGGACGCATAGAAAAGAATATAGAAATATCGCAAAGATATACATTTGTATACAGATTGTCGCCGCAATTCGTTGGTCAAAGTCAACAGCTTCACTTACGGCGGACCGATATGTAAGGGACTATCAGTCTGTCTATGGAAAGGAATATTCATTTATATATTTAAATTTTAACAAACTGACAGCGAAACTCCACACGACTTAATAATAATGAAAGATAAATGTTTTGATAAGCTACCTCAGCTTATCTTTCTTATTATATGGAAAAAATAAAAGTTTATAAACAAACGTAATGATTTACTAATTGCCACTTACAATACTGAGTAGGACGTAAATATTTTTTTTACAACGAGTTGAGATAATAATGAGTTATTTTATTCTATAGATAAAATATTTTTTGTTTATTTATTCGATACACGGAGAATCCTTCTGCCCAAAACTAAGCGAGTTCCTTAGTAGAAAAGTAAAACCACGAAACTTGTTGCGAGCGATTAATGTTCGAATTAAAATTCGAGGTAAACGACGTCTGGGCATTAAAAGCCGTGTTTATTATTTATAGTATTAAGTAGTTTCGGCCTCTATGTGAAGATGATATCTCGCACGCGTCCGGCCACGGATCAAACCTATAGAATTACAATCGTCAAACCGACACATCTTCGAAACGGTTAATTAATTTTAATTAACCAGCCAGTAACGCTCGGTTCTGGTAAAAGTGTATACCTACATAGTAAAAAAAGAACTCCACCGAAACCTGTTTCAGAAAAACCTCATTATAATACAAGACCTCTATGCCCGTTGGTCTGTAAATAATATTCAAATTTTTTGCCCCGCATTTTAGCGGCAACGCGCCAAGATACAGACTTGTTAAACTGTATTGTATCTAAGCTTCCGTTTAATCCTTTGTTTAAATATTTGTTTAAGTCGTTTAAGTGTAAGTTTTGCGCAATACGATATAACGAAATAATTTAAACTTTAAACACCGACTTTAACTTTTTTTTCTCAAGGGTGTCATCCGATTCTGGTTCCATTAACATAGACCACTGTTATTAGTATAAAAAAAAATCATCAGAATCAGTTAATAGAGGAATACCGTTCTCAGTGAACATAAGATCACTGGAACATCAGTAAAATTAAGAAACGTCCAACTAAAGTACACAATTCTCCGTGAACAAACGTAACAAATATAGTCGAATTAAGAAACGTCCAATTTTCTGAAGTCAGTTGAAAAACAACTTCGTAAAGTTCAATGGTATTAAAGGTATTTACGGGCGCACATGTGCGACAATGCGAAGATTGTTTTAATATTAGTAAACAGTCGTTATGAGTGACCTTAACCTCTGGATTTTTCGTGTACAAAGAATTGATTACTCGAGGTACGTGGCATAGTAGTGGCAAAAAATTACGTATGTACAAATAAATTTAATGCGTCTTATTTTGCTGGTAGGGAAATTAATATCTAGTGCAATATATTTTTGTTTACACAGAGGAAAAAGAAGCAACTTGGGTTGTCTGAATACGTTCGAAATAGGAATAGTAAGAAAGTATTTTACGAGTTGGAGGGTTACTTAAGAATCACTTTACTTATCAATTAGCACTTCACAAACTATGATTAGTTTCATGAACATATGCGTGGTAATAAAGAAGAAATCGATTAAACCAAAAAGAAGGCTTTACAATTTTCTTTTGCCCCACAATATAATCATCGAAGACCAATAAATCAAGTGCTGCCTAAATGTCCCTGCGTGTATCGAATTGGTGACCCAAATAAAAGGATGCCACTGATAAATCCAAGGTTCATTTGAAATCTATAGGCGTTATCTTAATGCCTTGGACGTTATTAGACTAACCTCACTGCTGTCCTTGAGTCGATTATTTAACGCGTAATTTTGCTATTCCTTAAGTAATTAAAAATACAGGGAAAACAAAATCTATCACTCATATCATACTTATATTCTGATTAGCCAGATTCCAGAGTCTGCAAAGTGCAGAGGTTCTCCTTAACCTCAGAATTTGGATATTAATAGATTTGGAGATTGCTCCAACTTGTTAAATGTATACCAAAGACAAATAATATCTGATTTTTAATCGAATGAACCACATTATATTAATAGCTAATTACATTAAGAATGCCTATCGTCAAGAATACCAATATTGCGTTAAATTTTAAAGGAGCAACTATAACAGTTTCTTGAGGGTTCTTCCCTCTAGAAAATGCCTTCGGTACCGGTAAATGTTTGTTTTGTAATACCACGACGATTCAAAAGTGTTAGATGAAGATATTTTTGAAAAAATAAATACAACAAATGTCTAATCAAAGCTACGCGAATTCATCGCCAATTACCAGTGCGAAGAAGAATTCGGGCCCAACCATAATTCATCTGTAATAAATAACGCATATCTACGGACGGAATTAATCCCTTAAGCATTTCTTGTACGTAGAGATAAGCTCAGCCTTCATGGTCCAAGCACCCTCGCTATCACAAAATGGCGACATCACACGTCACGTCACGACACGACACGACACGGCACTCTTGACTACGTGCCCACCGCTTGTGCAACGATCGCGATACGAGATGTATTGCAATAATTATATATCACTGAACGTGGGTTAAGTAATTTGAGTTAGAGTCATCAATTGGAACCGTAGATTCTAAATTGGAATGTTTTTGGGTCGGATTAATTTTTCGACGGATAAATGTGGATGCTATAATCTATTTAGTTTTGAAAGATAAAATGGCTGGCTCTTATGTTGCAGGATGTAGAACGTGATAAAGTTTAGTAGGAAGCTTTAATTCTTAGTTTAGATCGAGCAATACTGGATGTATAATTTGCTAAAACTTCCGGATAATACAATTTGATTTCTATTGATGTATTTCAAATTAAAACCATATACACCTTTCAGGTATTCCCTCGTATGAAGACACTCTTTTATATTTCAATTGAGTCAACAACTCAATTTCTCAAACTCTCAAACTCAAACTCAACGTTGTTAATTTATAAGATCCATAAAGTTAAAGTTTCTGTATTGTATTCGGTTTAGTTTTGAGTCAGTAAAGTTCTTTTAAATGCTTAACAAAATAAGTGATTGGAATAACTTGAAATAATTCCCGACATTGGTCTCATAGCCCAGTGCAATAATTATCACCATATACCTAATGCTTGTAATATTATATTACGTATTTTGTATTTTGGTTCCACATTATAATTATTTAAAAATTATATTCCTTGTTTATAGTTTTATTTTTACCCGACTACGGCAAAGCCAAAGGAGGGTTATGATTTTGACAGGCTATGTATGTATGTATGTATGTATGTATGTATGTTCATCTGTTCCCTCGTAACTTCTAAACCACTAATCAGAATTCGACAAATGACATATCATTAGAAGCGTCTTAATTGTCCGCTGGTTATAGGCTATATAGATTTTCACCAAATTCAATGTGGCGCCCTCTAGCGGACAAAATATACAGAGTAAAAAAATAAAGTTAAGCTAGATATGCCGTGTTTGGTATCATTTTAAAGCGCTTCACTTGTACATTTCGAATATATATATATTACTAGCATTTGCTTGTGACTTTACCTGTATTCATGGGGTACTTTTATACTTTTTCAGCGTCGTTTTTGTCGTAGTTGGGTTTTAGTTTTTTTACTTTATCTTGTTTCGTGTATCATGTAGGGAAAAAATCTTGATTCTACATTTTAATTTTAATCAAGAAAATGGTTAAATAAGTATGCAATACAGTATATAAAAACACTGAGATAACAAATAAGGCGGTCTTATCGCTAACAGCGATTTCAACAAGACAACCTTGAACGCAGGAAATGCTGCTCCGAAAGAGGAAGAAACGCCAGTGAACACAGATTGTTTAAATACATTTCAACAACATCAAGTAATTCAATGAAATTGTTTTTGTTTGGAACAGAGATAAGATTTAGTATTCCTTTATATTTCCCTTTTGTAAGCATAAAAATGGCAATCACTAGATTTCAACTATCCCGTATACGCCAATGGATCTGTCTTGTTCTTTTCAATTCGTCGTAAAGTAATAAACTTTTACGGCACATGTAAATACGGCGTATAAAGTCGAAATGGTTGTGTATGTACGTACGTGCCTTTCTCACCACACGTAATAACGACGATCGCGCTGCTACTGTGTTATCAGTTATCACGCACACGTACTTTGGCATGGTCTATCGTTCTTCCTAGTTTGTGGCTTTGATGTGTCATGCGACGGCGTTTTAGTTTTACAATGTTACTTGTAAAGGTCAAATATTCTCATCAATTTAAATGAATTATTGTCTTCTTTAGAAGTTCCCTAACAGTTTTAAATAAGAAGGGAAAAGGAGTTGGGAAAATAGAGGGGAATGGTGATTACTTCACTTCGCATACAAGGATCTTTGTGTCCTTAAATATTGTTTAAATGATAAGTACTTTTAACTGTATCAAATAATAAACCTAAGCTTTAAAATAAGATAAACGGAAACATGTTTTACTACTAAATTCTATTGTAAAGCTAATAACTGTATGCTTAAAAAATACCTTAGGAATATTGTGAACAATGTGTTCTTGTACGTTCGTCAGTCAGAGTTCAAGTTCTCATTATACATGAGACGTTAAGTATGCATATATGTTAGTAGTATGCAATACATATGTATGCATTCTACAATTTTTCATTATGAGAAGAATAGAAGACATTTGAATTTACATAGATTTACAACAAACTGAAAATTGGTGAGATCTTTCTATGACTTATGTAATTTGTTGTTAAGCTCGCGTTTCTCTTACCATCAGGAGAGCGTCCAGCTCGTCTCACCGGTTCATAGTATAAGAAATAATATAATTATAAATAAAATTTCAGTTCCCCATCTTTCCCCCGTATGGTAAAAATCTACATATTTAATATTTTAAACGATCTCACCAATTTTCAGCTTGTTGTGGATTTATGCAACCTTACTATCATTTTTCGGTCTAATTTGACCGGACTAGAATGAGTTCTAGCTATGTATGATAAGCAACGATTGAATTTATCACACAAAGCGAAATAGATCAGTGGGAGCAACAAGAGATTGCAATCAACGTATTTCGGGCGAGTAGCTGGAAGCGAGTTAAAAACTAAAAACAGCTGGCACCTCCGTAATGAATCGATCTCGGATCTTTGAACCGTTCGTCAAAGGCGACTAATGGATGCTATAATTGACACAGAAATCATCCTGGAAAAACTATAATTTAGTAGACGGGATTCAGTTTGTTTGTAATAGGAGTTGGATGGTGCCTGGTGGGTTGTTGCACGGTGCAGTGCTTGCAAATAATTGGGGGTTGGTTCTAATTAATATTATAAAGTATATTGCAGGTTTACGCAGAGTAAATAAGGTCTTCTAATTATAAGTATAAACCAAGCTTAGAAAATACACTCCTCTATTTATTATATATAATACTAAATAATATATTATACTAAGTTATTCTTATAACGAAGTTATAAAAGGGAACAAGATGTAATTTGGCACGAATTCCTTTAAAGACAGTGTCCACTTTCCATAATGTTGCGCCATTTTTATGGTGATATAGATAACATCAGAATGACCATATACCTCGTTAGGAGACATCTCTAAAATCATAATTGTTAACTATTATATTAATGTGGCTTACGTGGATGACCACTTAACTTGAACCATTGATAATGTGGTGACTCACTCGCAGAAATTATATATTTTTAAACTTAAATAATCAAAAACCTCGATTGCTTCGGTACTCAAGATAATTTCTAATGAATGCATTACAGTCTTTTTGGAGGTAATGCCTTTATTTATTTAGGCCTAATAAATATGTAAAGAATACATTTGAATCAGCATAATGATGAAAATGATTCTTATCAAGGTTTCGGCCTCAATTTACAAAAGCTTTGATACTAGTTAAGTTGTAAATGAAATATGAAACTGCAAAATTTTGGATAAATTAGTCAGGCGAGATGGCTGGCGAGGATCTTCCATAACTATCTCATCATAATGATAAAAATCTGCAACTGAATGTAGATTATGATGGTTGGGGCATGCCTGAAATGGCTACTGTAAAGATAATAATAAATAATAATAAATACATATTTTCAGGACATTTATACACAGCGCCATCTTGCTCCAAGCTAAGCCGAAGCTTGTGTTATGACAACTAGATAACGGAATAAATTACGTATACATACTTTTCTTTTGTAAATACACCGTTTTTCACCGGGGCCAGGTCTCTTTCGCAGGAGACCGACTGGGTGGGTAGCCCCACAGTGCCAGACATTCGACCGCCTGAACAGTGATGTGCAAATGTCACTGTGCTCCGGTCTGAAGGGCACTGTAGCCAGCGAGATTACTGGGCTTATGAGTCTTAACATCTGATGACTCAAAGTGGGGAGCGTCGATGTAGTGCACCCCTGCCCGGAGCAAAGTTCTAGGTAGCACTACATTGGTAATGGGCTGGCGTTTCTCTTACCATCAGGAGGACATCCAGCTCGTCTCACCACTTCATAGAATAAAAAAAAAAAAAAAAAAAAAAACATACATACAATACATAGCAACACCCAGACCCCAGAAAAATGCAAATGTAAATTATAAATATATTTTTCCGGTGAGGGAATCGAACCCACGACCCTTCGCGCAGGAAGCAGTTGTATTACCACTGCGCCAAGCAGTCGTCAAGTCGTCATAATAAATCAGATATATGCCACGTTTCATTCGTTTCTATTAGTATCCTTTGTATGAAGTTTCGCAAGCACTTTTCCTCAAACCCAATGTCGCACGAGCGTACAGCGGAACGCATTCTCACACAAAGGACAGTAGGTAAACGAAATAATCGGCGACAGGATTTCCGCGAAGCAACGCGATTACGGCTCTAGCGATTAACGAAGGCCAATTCCAGTTTTCGATCGTTAATTAGCGCGCGTTTCGATACAAGTGTCAAAATTGAGAATAGGGAGAAAGGCGGTGACCCGTGCTCGTAAGGACACGCTCGGGCGCGCCCGCAGCGCCGTTCCGCTTGCCGACCACATTTTCAGATGGCTGTGATACTGTAGTAATAATAGTTGCTACGAACGGAGTCGTATATAATATTGTGTTTATAGCACGGGCTATGGGAAGTGCTCTTAGCTTGGAGTTGGAGTGCGGCGTATTGCGTAGTAACAGGATAAAAATTTGCAAAATTATTATTTTGATCGACAATCGAATTTTCACAACGTGCTCGGCTTGGGAATATCTGTGTTAGAGTATGTGTGAAAAAAGTTTAACTAAATGATTAAATAAATAATAAAAATAATATAATAAAATTAATACTTATTTTAATTAGATAATTGTTTAATACCTAGACTTCCTTGTTGAGTTAAAAACAGTTAAATTCTAATTTGCACACGAGCACCAAGGATAAACCAAAACTGAATATATTTAATAATAAATTTGCAGGAACAAATAGTTTAATTTTTTTTTTCTTAATAAACTAATAGTAACTGTAGATTTTTAATAGGTATACTTACAATTAATATAAGAACTAGGTGGATTAAATAATATGCCATTTATAATTGAATAAAATTATATATAACATTTCATGTGTTTCACATTAAATGTGTACACTACTACAATCACTCCTCGTAGTGTAATGATAAGTCGCGATTAAATATTTAATATTATTATTCTTGATACACTATGATTTGTAGTGTCCAATTTTTATATAAGCCCGTAAAGGAGAGGAAATTATTTGAAGCTAGGATACTTATTTTATATTGGCCTACTACTATAAATTAAGATTTTAAAATATGTAATATTTTTCGCGGCATGATCAGTATAATATCGTTCGCGTGGAAATGGTGATAAGACGTTGGAGTGAGAAAGAGGATAGAAAAGCTACGTCACTCATCTACTACGCTGTTATAATCTTTGCACAACACCTAGTAATAAATTAGGCAAAACCCAAATTTGTCATTCCTAATACAAGGCGCTATCGCGCCGTTGTTAATAGATGCCTGATGCGCTCCCCGCACAGTGTTTACGTCGCATGTATTTCTGTACCGGAACCAACATGCTATCGCTAGCCAAAAATCTCGGCGAAATAATCAGATCAAGGTGGAATCGCAGCGTTAATGCTTTCCACATTATAATCGTTTCAGCCTCAATTATCCGAGAAAAAAGGCTCTAAGATCGCACGCGATGTTTTTCGGCAACTCGTGCGTAGTTTCTGTGAAGGTATTTTTAGAGAGATGCATTCGAGTTATAGTTGCTTCAGTGTTTTCTTTGTTGCTATGTGGTAATTTACTAAGGATCACAAATTGAATTGGCTAAACTCAAGCAAGAAGGTAGAAAACGTGTTGTTTTCCTGGTTTTGCTAAAGGGACATGAACTACGCAATGAAACACAGGGCTCAGAAAATTCAATATATTTGATTATCATGTGATATGCCTATGTATAAGGAGAACGTTCCTACTTGACAAATTGCACTGGGTTTCACTACTTTACTTGCTTAATCGGCCCCAAATTCTCACAAAGGTGTCTTCAAACTCTAAAAAATAGAAGACTGTCTATTGTCGCCAAGGCAAAAAATATAGCAAGTCTAGATAATAGAAGACATTCAATACAAGAACGTGACTGCTATCGGCAGCGACGGATTTTCATTAAAACACCACTGTTGCAGTAATTAGCATGCAAATGTTGCCGACAATGCTATCTACTTAATGCCTTAATCCGAGGTCTTGAGCAAAAACTAAAGTGTCTCGGATTGCTTAGTGCTGCAATTGGGCCGATTGAATCGAATTTGTTTATAACGTGAGGAAATGCTGATTTAAAATTCTAGTAAAATCAGTTGTATCTGAATGCTATACTTTGTTTAAGTTAAAATGTTATCATAGGCTAAAGAAGTTGGGGTTCGATGAGTAGTGAGAAAAAGTGGCACAATTGTTCGATTGATTCATTAGATTGGTGTCCTATCTTGATTGGAAGAGATAAGGAGTGGAGAACAGTCCTCTACTAGCATTAGATAAAATATGATGCAAAAATATACAGAATACCATTTGTGAACTTTTTACCTCAGAGAATATAATTGCTTACTACGTCAGGGCAATAGTTGGTACAGTGCAGAGATAGTGCTTGGCGTGATTCATACGTATCTTTTTTCCGTGAACAGTAGTACATTTGCTTTTTGTAATTTCACCATACGTGATTGTTAACATTTCTTTGTATATCTTGACAGTAATAATAAGGGGTTTTCCTTTCGGAGTAAAGTATTGTTGATATCCTGATCATTGTTTGATGTACATTGTCGACCCGATTTCTTTAAGAGTAAACCTACTCTAGGCTTAGGACATTTAAACTAGAAAAAATCTATAAATGCTTGGCTGTCTATCGGCTGTAAATAGAAATGAATCATCAATATTGATGTATGCGAATACCTACCATATACGCATAACTATGGACTGCATAAAACTGCATTTTTTCCTTCTGCTTTTTTACTATCAGAATAACGTTACTATAGAGGAAAATTAGGGGAACAGATTTATATGACTGTGTTATTGTTTAGAGTGATTTATTATCAAAGCTATACTATGAAAGCATATTGTACACGGTCGAATTGAGAAACCTCCTCCTTTTTTTGAAGTCGCTTAAAAAAATCATAGATGTTGAAGCAATTCTATAAATTTCAGTATGGAGATCAAAACGGACGGCATGGAGGGCGCGCTGATACCGCGGCCTGTTAAAGAGAGAAAGAAGCACGACAGGTTCAACGGTATGAGCGAGGAGGAGGTCTCCCGGCGCACGCTGCCCGACCACCTCGCCGAGAACCTGGACATCATCATTGTGAGTACGATCGGCATCTACTTTATATACCTACCTACTTTATATACCCGCTAGTCTTAAGCTTGGCTGCGACTGTTTCTTTTATATTGAGCGTTTATTTGAATTGATAAGTGAGGTGTTTAAATTTCGACGTTGATATTGAAGTTGGGGTCGAAGCTTATATGAAAGTATAATATAAAACATAGTCGCTTTCTTCTGTCTATCCCTAAGTTTGTTAATATCTTTGAAACTACGCAACCGATTTTCATGCGGTTTTATTTTTTAAATAGAATGATTCAAGAACGTTTATGTGTATAATACATGCATCATATTCGCGTGCGAAGCCGGGGCTGGTCGCTAGTATTATATAAGTAATATATTGGCTGTAAAGCATTGTAATTTCATCAAATTCCGGTTTAGGTTTTTGCAAAGGATGAACATTTAGTTTATCATCGAGACTGTTTCCGAAGTTCACCCATGCCCCAAGTACGTTCAACTCGGCAAAAACGTCGCCAAAGTCATTTTTTACGTACCTCGCCGAGTGCCGCAGTCGGATAAATAAGTTTAAATATATATGTAAAACAAAAGCCTTTATAAAAACAAAAAAAAAAAAAAAAATTACAATTACTATGTCTATTCTATCTATTCGTCTATGTGTTCGTAATTTGCTACGGAAAACTAATGCGGGAAATGAAAATGAAAAGAAAAATCTTAGTGCTATTTCATTTTTTTTAATGAATACAATTTAGCCGTTGACTAATTCTTTAATTAAGACAAATTTGTTTTTTTACACACAGAAATATTATACACTAAACAAATTAATTAAATTTAGGTGTAAAATGCGGCCTTATCACTTAAAGTGATTTCTTCCAGGCAATATGTAACACGTCAAGTAAAAAATAATTGTTACAACCAAAATTAATATTCTAACCTGATATCGTTTCTCCACCGACCCGGAGGTCAAGTTTAACTAGTTGAGTATACTAACTATGGCAACTAATAAAAAAAACAAATTGCGAAAATTTCGCAAACAAACTTGGAGAGTTCTCCACAAGTTTAGTTTCAAACATCGCGTTCGTAAAATTCTTAACGTATGAAGTATTTCGTTCTAATGGAGTTTTATATAATTAAACTGGGACTCTTTCGCATCTTAACACATTGAAGGTTTATTTTAAAAAAAATATTACTTTTTTCTTCTAATATTTTGAACGTGAAAGTTTTTGAGAACAAATAGGTCACTCAAAAACTTTTGAAAGGATTTGGCTGCAGCTTGGCGTACAGGTAGATAGATTATGCTTTAGATTGCATTTTTTTTATCCGGTTTTTAAATTTAAATTAGTAAATAAAGGCTGTTGAGATATAAATTGATAGAGAGGCGGCTTTGAGGCGGTTTTGGATAATATAAAATAAATAAAATTAATGTTTTCAGGACATTTATACACAGCACCATATAGTTCCAAGTTAAGCAGAAGCTTGTGTTATAGCAACTTGATAACGGAATAAATTACATATACATACTTTTCTTTTGTGAATACAGACATACAATACATAGCAACACCCGGACCCCAGAAAAACACAAATGTAAATAACAAATATATTTTTCCGGTGTGGGGATCGAACCCTTCGCGAAAACAGTTGTGCTACCACTGCGCCAAGAGGTCTTCAAATATTTTAATATCTATTGTGTAGATTTATTATCGAAATAAAATTATATTATCTATACATATTGAGTGCAGAAAATCCCTTCGCTTATTTTGTATCACTTTTTTTTTAATACCGTAGGCGAATAATTCTGTAAGTTATACCAAGGACATATTCTAACTAGAAACTGGAAGAGTGAAAAATATAAAATATTTCTTATACTGAATAAATTGGATGATAACGCCATCTAGTGGTGAAATTTTGTATTGGTATTTTCAATAGTATTTTAAATAACATTCGACACGCAACTTTTATAGGGTCTTTTATAATAAACAATTAAACTTGTTGGAGAGTAATCACCTTCTCCTATAGACTTATATATAAGACTATAATGGTCATATAGATCTGATACATGGGGAACTTGGCTAACCTTACTATAAAAAAATACTGGAAGCTATTTGGTACTAATGTTAGTTAAAATTCAATATTTATCTTAGTTAGGCAACGCAGTCGTGAGACACTGAGTTTTGCGATTGGAGATCTACTGCTCAGTTGCCCATCATCATCACCTAAACAAATAAACCAATGCTCATACAATTAATTAACAATATTTACTTACTTTCAGATCGGTATAAACCCGGGTCTGTTCGCGGCGTACAAAGGCCACCATTACGCCGGGCCAGGGAACCACTTCTGGAAGTGTCTGTACCTCTCTGGCCTCACGAGGGAGCAGATGAGCGCTGACGAGGATTATAAGGTGTGTTTTTTTGCTACAGCAAAAAGGTTAGTCATCTTAAGGCTAGTTGAGTCTAGTGACGTTACATCTGAGGTGACACGGTCGTATACATTTGTTGATAGAGTGTTAGCTGTACAAGACAGAGACACAATTAATTTATAATTTTAAATGTAAACAGGCTTGATGTAGAGACATAATAAAGTATCTTAACTTTCCCGGAACAAAGGGAGGCAAAATTCGTACCTACTTAAAAATTCATTTTAAAAAATCACAAAACTATTCTTTCCAGCCCTCCTTTTCAATATTTTTCTTAAATACTTAATTTTAATATGTATGTCTTACAGTTTGCTGAACACCGAATACATTTATAGTTTTTGTAGTATGAGTAGGGGTCACCTTTGTAGAGGCATCAGTGTTTTTCTTAGAGTTTTTGTAGTACTAACTAATTAAAGGGCTTTTGCCCACGGTAATTGACGTCACGTGCCGTGTTATAAACAAAAATATGTGTTATACATATTATGTAGGCTTGCTGTATTACAGCGGACCAGATAAAACCAATAATGATTTTTACCTAATAAAAATAAATTATATTATTAACTCAAATAAGTCACTTACTGGGCCACATAATTTGATGGTATTTTACTGTGACGAAGGTTAAACCAAACAACTAAGTAAACAGGTTTCAACTATGCACTTAAAACATATCAAGCATACTATAACCGCCTACTTGGGGCAAACAGCCCAGTTCTGATGGATAGTTTGACAAAATCTTCAAGTCATTAATATCTATTCCAGCTACTGAACTTCGGCATAGGCTTCACAAACATGGTGGCCCGACCGACCAAGGGCTCCGCAGACCTCACGAGGCGCGAAATCAAGGAGGGCTCGGCGATCCTACTGGAGAAACTGCAGACGTTTCGGCCAAAAGTAGCCGTGTTCAATGGAAAACTCATATATGAAGTGTTCTCGGGGAAGAAGGACTTTTGCTTCGGGAAACAGCCAGATACTATCGCTGGGACGAATACGGTATGTTTTATTTGCTTGTGAAAAGTCTGTGTCTAGACTCTAGAGAATTGAGATGAAGTTTTTTTTTTAATTTTTTTTGGTATATTGTTTTGTATCTGTATTATATATTTTTGTTTTAATTTTTACAAAGAGTGTAAAAAAGAACTAGTTTTAGTTGAAAACTAGTAGTCGATATTAGAATATTATTTTTTATACTTATTGTTTGTATCACTTTTAACTGATAGATTATTATTTTTAGTAGAACATACAAGCATAATATGAACTGTCTACTTAAATATACTGTAAGACGTTAGATGTAATAATTTTAAATGGATTTAATATTATTTGTATCAACCTAAGCAATTTTCGTATTTATGTTATAAGTTGAAAAATACAACCACATTTCTTTCTTTTATATGGACTGTCCATATAAAAAAAGGAAATATAAGAACGTATATTATTTTGAACCTAGAAATACCTTCTAGACATTATACTAAGCTTATTTCAATATATTGTTCCACCTTCCAGTACATGTGGGTGATGCCGTCATCATCAGCTCGGTGCGCGCAGCTGCCCCGGGCAGCAGACAAGGTGCCCTTCTACGCGGCGCTCAAGAAGTTCCGGGACTACCTCAACGGGCTGGTAGCACACGTGGACGAAGCCGAGCTGGTCTTCCCGGACAACACCAGCCGCCGGCCCCAGGAGGAGATGGAGATACGCAGGTGGGCCTACATGTATATACTATCAGTCATGTGGAATGGGGAACTCACGCATATAGGGGTTTACGCATAAGTGCTTTCAAATATTTTCTTTAAAAAGCTTAATGGAATCTGGATATTGACATATTAATTTGTTTTTCATTGGGCAGGATATTATACTGTGATTAAAAAACCATATAATAATAAGCTGTATAGAAAAGCTTTTTGCTAATTTACTGCATGTTAAACGTAATTTTAAAATTTGTATTCATTTCATAATATTCACTTTATTCCAACCAATAGATTTATGATTCATTGATAGCATAATATATTATACAGTGTAGTAATTACTTCCCATTTATCACATGTTCACACCAAACTAACCAACCATAACGCATCACACTAAAAACTAACCCACCCAGTAAGCCGCGAATAAAAAAATACTGGACAAAAGCATGTCCATCCGCAGGCTGACGATGGAGCCGGAGCCGGGCGACACCATTATACTAGAAGACGGGACAGAAGTTCCCCTGAAAAAGAAGAGAGGAAGACCGAAGAAGATTAAGCTAGAGAACGGGGAGACCGCGCCCCCAGCGCCCCGGGCACCCCGCCCCCCCAGACCGCCCCCAAGTATGGACCCCAACGGGGAACAGCCCCCGAAGAAGAAGAGGGGTAGACCTAAGAAGATACGGCCCGAGGAACAACAGTTTCTGCTGCAGCAGCAACAGCAACAACAGCAGCAGCAGCAGCAACAGGTTAGTTGTTTTTGTTATGTCCTTGTTATTTATTAGCATGTAAACCAAGCTATTGATATACCAGATTAAATAAATAATTAAGTGGGGGTTTGTCTTAAGATTTGTAAAATCTTAGAAACACTAAATCAATATCATTATTACATAGCATTGTACTATGTAGCTCTCTTCTGTTTGAGTTTCATGTTTTTTTTAACAGATAAGATTGATTACTACAATACTACAATTTAAACCAAAAACTTTAAAATAACCATCATGAGAAGCTATAAATTTTGTAAACAATTATTCAGGAGTTCACAACATTTGGACCAACAAAAAAATGAATTTGTTCGCAAACTCGAATGATACGTTTATTTCAAAATGGCGTCCTGATAGTTTACAATCCCTGCGATGGACGCGTTCCGGTACCAAGAAACACAAACGAAAACTCTTTGCGTCGTTAAAATATGATCCGACTAAATTAAATAGGTTGTTACTTTCATATAACCCGTCTATATTTCATTATCTCACAGTATACAATGTTTACTAAGTATAAGATGTTTATTTACATAATTTATAGCTTCTCGTCACGGGTACTATAGGTTAAACTTCTTTGTTTATCTGTAAAAGGCTTGTCGCATAAAGTTTTGAACACAAATTTCAGCCAAACCCAATGCTGCAGCCGCAGTTGTCGTCGATGACGTCACTGCCGCACGAGCAGTCCTTCATGAGCCACGGCGGCGACTACCCGCAGCAGATGTCCTCGCCGCTGCAGCAGGGCATGCTCTACCACCAGCAGC